>JAHXRV010002007.1:0-14970 GCA_019904355.1 Psilocybe tampanensis | reverse complement strand
ACGGAACCTTTTGGGATCAGTAATGAAGGGCCCCATCATCGACCGTGTACCGGGGGTTTTTCCCTTTTTTTTTCATATGGGGTTTTTTTTTTTTTTTTTTTTTTTTTTAAAAAATCGTGTATTCACAACGATAAGCATACTGATTTACATGCACAGCTCCGACCATCAGTATAGCATATATCAGTATGTTCATACATATCTGGTCGTCAATTCGGCCTATAACACCGTAACGTTGTCATACAAGGTTTAGGGCAAATTCAGGCATTCTCAGAGCTTTTCCTTGGTATACCAATGTTATATTAGACAATGAAAGTTTAGAAGAACAACTTCCTCTTGACGACCCCATGCGAGTATGTCACAGACAACTGTGCAGCCTTTGTGACGTTATCGTTACGGCAATAAATTGACACATCGTTATACAGAAACTAGGAAAGCAACTGGACGATCTCACCGCCGCCATATATTCGAGTGAAAAACAGACCTTAGCGGATGTTAGGTCGGCACTTATGATGCAAGGTTATATGGGATCTCAAAACTATCCGCGATCACGATCAATCGGTGGATACGCGTGCTCGATACTGTCAATATTTCGTGCATATGACATGGCGTCCCTCGTCGCCAGTGCCGCGACATCAGAACAGTCTAAATTCGTTCATGCAAAGACTAAACTGCCGTCCGGAAAGGGTCTGACCACGGTAAAACAATTAAACACTCATAACCATTAACGCTGACTCATGTCGACAGCATTGGGGGAAACTGAAAAATTGGATTGACGTGCTACGTAAAAGCAAGACCTGCATCGACGCAATTAATTCGTTGCCGGAACACACCCAGCCAGGTCATACCGGCGACACAATGTCAAAGCTTTTCGATTTCTTGGTGTCAACGAATGTGATGACCAAAGGACTGCAGATAATTGAAAATTTCGTGTGCGCAGCGTTGTACATGGTAGTTGTTATGGAAAACACCAGAGTAGATGGACTCCTTGATATACCAGACGACACAATTAAGATGCTAGAAAAAGCCGGACAGTGAGAAAAGCAATCTTCCCGTCTGTATTATCCCTGCGTACTAAATCCAAACATCATCTACGACAGCAACATCAGCAAACATCCAGCTAATGAAGCACTAGCCAGACGTTCAGCCAAAAATGTTTTCATATTAGCAACGATGGTTTCGCCCCTGTATCTTCTCCTACCGTCAGTCCTGACGTCCACCACTTTCCTCAAGGAAACAGCCGTCATGGTGAGTGATGCGTGGAGTATATACACATAACATCTGTTAATATACGTGACGACAAGACGGCAAAGTCACTGGGAAATGATATGCCTCCAATATTGCAAGAGGTGATATCAGGGGCATGGAAAGCCGTGTGTCAAATTGCGTGTGGCATCGCGAATCCTGTCGCAGCAGTGAAGACATTCTTAAATACGATAGACTGGGAGGATATCAATACAGCGGCTGCATCTGCCATCGCTGGCTGGTATCATGAGAATGACATCGACCGGATACTATCAGACTTTTATGCGTGTGAAATGCGAGCCCGACATACTGCACAGGGTACGTAATTCGAATTAAAAGACGCATGGGTATAGCTTAACAACAACACACGAAGAACCCATCGATTCTATTACCACTTCTAATAGCGGACAGAATTTCGATGACACGTTGGGTCAACACGGTAGTCCCGATAATACTGGACTGCCTGGCGATGATACAGCATTGAAGACAGGGGATCTCGATGCAGACACGGATACAAAGGGCGAGAACAGACAAGAAGAGTCAGAAAAGGAATCGACAGAACCATCGGGTTCAACCATTCCTACTCATAGGTATATCAACAGTCTTTACCTGAACACGAAAAACAACTCTGATCGCCAACTGTCAGTGATATACATAGCGAGTCCGAGAGAATAAAGGATATAAAAGAAGGAAATGCCGACGCGTTAGATAACGAAACCACAGAACCACCACCTCCTCCCAAAAATTCAAAGTCGTCTAAAAATGAAAACAAGGGGGCCAGAGGGATTTCGGTGTCTGCGCAGTCACAGTTGAAAGCGGAGATAGTAAGTGGTGCGTCTCCGGCGAAAAGGGTAAAAAACACTTCCCAGGACATATCGCTTTCCTCAAAAGAGATCGACATTAACGATATAGAGGTATATGTCCACGCAATGAATGGTAGCGTTTTTTTAACAAACTCGATACTTCCTTACACCAGAACGGGCAAGAAGCAACGAATCTTGATTGTGTACTGAAGTCGAAGGTGAGTATATTGCCTTAGTATAGCTCCTACGCTGATGACAGCTCCTCGAAGATGGAGGGAGTCGAGTTCGTAGGAGAGGCCTTTCGAGTTTATTCTATAGGTTCGATGTCCTATATGACTTTACAAGTCAAATCGACGGTACAGTGCTACAACGACATTTCAACGATCCAGCTCACGCACACCTCCTTAGATTCCTGATATGAAGATGCTGCTACTGCGTCGTATCATGGCTACCGGTGCAAACTGCGACATGACAAGCAAACTGCCTTTATTCCTCGCAGGCAAAACAAAGTCGAAATTACGATGTATCACTACAGCAAATTTCAACAACCTGGCAACAATTCACAAGATGAGGTCTCACTACTGGGCCGACGTATTAGTATTGTCAGAAGGGGACAATACCACGGACATTTTCGACGAGAACACACTTGAAGAGATACAAGACTTGGATCTGGTTTGCTCAGTTCACGGTAAGCGAGACCCGGTGGCGATCTCATGTCATTCTGACGGACAACAATACAACAGATCAAGAAAGGACACCCTATACCATTGACCTCATGGAAGAGGCACTCAGTCGCAATGGCCACGTGACCGCAGGCGACGTCGAGGTAGACGAAAACTACATGCGGTCCGGTAATCTGCGTCAAATTATTGCCTGTGCAGAGAACGGCAAACCAGTATGTTCACTGTATTTAAAACAACCTATGGGACCCTTAGAAACGAAATTCGCCACCGATATCGCTGCGTGGAAGGCAACAACAGGAATGCCTTACTGCAAGGCGAAACAAATCCCGAGAGCCGACATTAGATGGGCCCACGTGGCCACAACGCACAGCTACACCTATTGGCATATAGAGCCCAACGGATACTCATCCTATTTCACGTGCACCGCTGGATGCGTTTTCTTCATCATTCAAGCAGACTCACACCGGGGGACGTCTGTACTACGCTACACCAGCAAGGTGTCGGAAGATTACTACCAGCTTGAGGCAGCATGTCTATGGCCGGGCGAAACAATGTAAGTCGGACATCGACTATAAGAGTACACTGATCGACATATACGACAGTTACATGCATCCGAATCTGACGTATTGTCTACATTTCTTCGCGGACACAATATGTCAAGGTGGATACTTCTACCATCACAGTACGATGAACAAAACTCTGGTCGGGTATATTCATATGATGGTGGCTGGTGAATCCGCGTCAACAGGTCCCCAGACAGTCAGCTGGGATCAGCTACATCGCATGGTGATGTTTTACCATAATGTGTTCGTATGCGGCCACGATCCTACGACCGAAAATAGAGACATGCACGTCCCAGGGATGATATTGATGGAAGATTTCGTCAATATGTTATCCTTGTGCTGCCTGGTGATATGGTGCAACGCTCTATCAGCAGAAACGTATCAGAAGGCAAACGACGTCGATCACGACATACAGGAAAGGTTTAGCGTGAACCGGATGGATGGACTCGCCAGACGCAAATGCGCATTTATGAAAAAAGTAGCCAAGACGTTGTTGCTGTGGCTGATTCGTAATTTCAACGCGAAAGTCATAATGTCAGACGACCTCGATTCCATCCGAAGCACCGTCGTAGTCCCATTTATCGGTTCACTCGTATTAGGAATCCCACACTACTTTTCCATCTCCAAAGCAGCAGGCCTCGAACCAAGGATCCAGCCAGCTGACAGCGATACTTTGATGCGACAGCTTTTAGATCCATTTCACGACTACGACGACATAAGACAGTGGGTCGAGGAGCATAAACATGAGAGAAGGAATAATATCTTGTACGAAATCTGTGGAACCATCCACATCGTCGCCGAACCGAACCCCATAAAAACACGACGTAAGTGTTTCAGATACATTTTATAATACATGTTTCGTATGACACATGAATTCGTAGCCTTGGAAAGCAATATACTCAGTCCTATGGACGCGGTGTACTTTGACGGTCTGCAAAATGACTGGGTGTTACCTATCGCCGAACACGCCAAAAGACTCAAACGTTTCTACACCGATGATATAAGCTCGTTACCAAAGGATAGACACGCGGGCGAAGACGATAACATATATGAAAGTGATGAAAGTGATAATCCAGACTCAGAGGAAGAACAGCACGAATGAAAGCACGCAGGCATTAACTAGTAGTATGTCGCGGAGAAATTGACGTAATGACAACCGTGAGAAAATTCAAAGTTCAACAAAAAAGTTTGCAAAATTTTGCAAAGTCCACGTGACACGTAGTTACATAATATAATTTTGAGCTTGCACCTGTATATAGAACGTCTCAACTGCCACACAATGACGTGTAAAAACCAAAGAGTTAATTGATATACGGGAGACGATAACATATTTTTTTTTGTTTTAATGAGATACTGTACGAAATAATTGTTTTTGTTTTTTTTATGAAGGAAAAAAAAAAAAAAAAGAAAGAGAATAGAAAAAGAAATAAGATTGCGAACTTTGATCGCATAAGGACGGAGTATATGAGACCTAACGGGTGGCCAAGACTAACACCCACTGGATGTACGGGAAAAGTCTCCAAAGAATATCGTTAGTTTTGGATGTTTTTCGATAAGGCAGACTGAGACCGCTTCTCGCCGCTCGAAAATGAGCGACGTAGCCTACAATGACACACGCGCCGTGTGGTACTTCCCCTTCAAAACGATCCAAGACATCTAAATGTTCAAAAACATCTTCATCCAGGGCGAAGGCTTCACCCGAGGCGAATTCGGAGCGTAAGTCATACACAGGGACTAGCAAATAGTCAGCCTAAAGAACAAAATAATATGAAAACAGTAACCAATCGGTACTCACTATTGGACAACGGAGGCAACGGATGAACTGTATCGACTGATAATGCCGCCGAGGTAGACGTACGACTGCCGGACATAAAAGCCTTAGAAGGACTGGTAGACGAGCTGAACTCGTCGCCAGGAGGCTTAACGGGCGACGACCCGACCAAAGAATCTAAGAGGATGCCCAATTAGTTTCGAGTAGGCCGCAGACTGAATATCAGATAGAATTACATACCAGTGATCTCAGCCTTCGAAGCACGTGTGGACAGATTGACGGCGTCATCCCAAATGGAACAGTGAAACTCGGAGCAACCGACCGCTTGCCCAAGGGTTGCGAACAACCGTTGATACTCCTGGTCATGGAAGCTAACGGAGATTTGATGAACACCGAATTGAAAACCAGGAATATCGGTCTCAACATTAGACCTAAAACAATCGCCGATAGACACCATGATAGCTGTCTTCTTCGTGGCTTTCAGGCGAACATCGTATGTGTATGGATTGACCCTATGCGGCATGAGATCACTTGGATGAACACGGCTCGGATTGACGAAGCCACCTCCTTCAACAAAATCGAAGAAAGAGATGACGGATCTATTCAAACATGAAGGTCAGATGAGAGCGTTCGATCCCGAAATTCACATACTCTAGCGGAAAATCAGTGAATTTCGGATGATAAGAACTAAGTCTGATCAGCCCTCGATATTGACCATCCTTTTTGAAGGCCAACGGCACCACCGAGACAGCCCTAAAATGCGTTGAATAGAATGCAAGCACATCCATGAGGCGAACCCACTTGAGAGGCGGCAATGTGTCGTAAACACCGCGTTCAATCAGCAACGGGTCCTGAAGCTCTGTCTTATTGACCTCGCATTCTAAAAGCTTGTTCCTGTACAGACAACGTTAGAGAAACACCGACGAACATAAGGACAAATAAACACGCCTTATATGATCGAACGGAAGATCCTCAAGATAAGTGGTAGATTCGTTCAAAACAGAGTCGTCATTGGACACTGCAGCTGCAGCCTTATGCGAGGCTACCGAGGCATAGCTATACCACGCACAGTCAGTAAAATTTCAACGGAGATAACGAAGAAATCATACTCGAATTTCTTTGCAGCGCTGGCTTTTTTCGCAGGGACTTGCTGCTTATGAACAGTATTATCAGGAGAAGGGGCCTGCTGTTGGACCTTGGTACGCTTGGGACTGAAAATAAACATGAGAAAGAGTGTCGCATAACAAATAAAGACACGCACGGATTCCTGGTAGGAGTGACCGGATCCACAGCAACCTGACCGTCCTGTGATCCAGTACTGACTCTTGCACGTTTAATGCTTTCAAAAAACAATTGATACATTTAAAATAAATAAGGCAACGTTCAACGAACACTACAGTACCTTCGAGCGACCACGGGCGCCGACGTTACAGCAGATTCAGCTGTTTTTAACGCCGCACGCGTCGAGCTCCTTGTTACGAAAGGCAAAGGCGGCTCTACGCGAGCGTGCTCCACTCGTTCAGGAATGGAGCTATCGTGATATTCACTAAAAGGATAATCAGCAACGGGTACACGGCATACAATACATTGATATAATACCTGTCACCTGGCGCAAGACAAGTTCTATAAAAAAAAGACGCAGAAGATGAGAGGGGTACGTCGACAAACGGAGAACGAAAAAAAAAAAAAAAAGAAATGCACCCGTCATCCTGTTCATTCTCCGATTCCAGATCTGCAGCAGTATAAGATACGGCATTGTCCTCCAACACGTAGTCGACCATATCTTCATGAAGCTGATCGTACGGAAGTTCCACGTCAGGGTCGCCGGCAGCATTTGGGACTTCGTCGTCAGAATCCGTAACATCGATGACTCTAGGAACCAGTCAGCGGGAAGCAGGAACCTTCATACACGAATCCACATACTCGTTTTTTCCGCTGTAACTCATGTCAGCATCATCATTCCCTCAGACCTTTGAACCCCCAAAAGAAAAAAAAAAAAAAAAACGAACGCGGATGCGATTTTACTGAGTGGCCACGAAATAATGAGACGAGATTCCACAATGTGATGTTAGCACGCACCGGGGTTTGAAGGTTTCATTTTTGACGATTACTTGTACCCTAATTCCAATTCAAAATCAAATCACTGAGACAAAGAACACGACAGAACACACGGGAGCGCAGGGGCCAAAGTCCGAGTCGATACACGTTTCGGACTTCAAAAAAAGAACAATAGAAACAAATTAGCGCCTGAATATTCCAACGCACAATCGATCATGAATATAGACTTACAGATCGTCGTCCTCAGAGGCCTCTGGTTCCGATTTCTTGACCGTTTTCCTCGAAATGGGCTTGGGTCGTGGACGTGGAGGAGGGGCAGACTGGGTCGGGGTCGGGGCAGCCGGCTGATTCCCCTTGAGCTTTGCACTGAAAGACTTCGGTTTGGGAGGCATGTTCAAAGGGAATAAAACATGGGAAACAATTGTCGTCTTATATCACGGAATACTGAGTAGGATATGCAGCATGCGATTGGGCATAGATCGTCGCCTTGATGGCCAAGACAGATGAACGATAAGAAAAAAAAAAAAAAAAAAAAGGAAGAACCAAACAAACGGAAGAGAGGGTCACCAGACGCATATTGACGACGAGACCACAAAGACCGAAATATAGACCACGAGGTAAGGAACGGATTGATAAGACCACATGGTTCCCTATGGTCAATGTACAATGTCGCGTCTACCATGCATAGAGCGCAACACAATATAAGAAAAGAGTAATACACGAAGGATCCAGTTATGACTACAAGTATACAGAACAGCACGGACAGAGTCAAGATGTGCTAACGTTTGAGCAGCGAGAACCGTAAATCAATAATATGTCGGCCGCCATGAACGGTGCGATGATCACCATCGCCCAGGGAAAATACAGATCGGCAAGATGAAGAACGTCGTTCCATATTGTATGTAACACGCGATTCTTCTACTTCGCGACAAGTCATGTTCAAGCATGATTATCGAACAAAAATCGGACCCGGATCCGAATTATCCAACCCACCTCCCAACCAAAAACGGCAAGAGATTTGTGAGCTGATATTTGATATAGTATTCAGCACAAGAAACACTAAACAACGTCTTACAGAAGCCCGAGCATCACCGCGATAAACCTACATGGATGAATTTTACGACAAGCCAGGAGCAGGCAAGTATCAGACACGGGTATCACAATAAGACAGAACCGACCCTCTTAATTTAGTACGCGCGCTCGAAGAACATACCAGGGAACGCAAGGATCTGGCGACGGGGGCTCTCCAATTGGACTCCATTTCGGTGAAGTAAATTTCCCAACGTGATCTAGACGTACGCGTTTAACGAAATAACAGTTGAACGACTTACAAATCGTTATGGATGAACATAACCCAAACTGGAGGATAGTCACCGCGCCAGACGACCAAGGAGATGCACAAGAAGCCATTTTCCGCATCCAAGGGATATTGTGCGCCAAAACACTTCCCCCCTTTCGAATGCCATCGTAAGTAATGAATTGTCTCATATCTACGATAACGCGGGTCCACAGAAGCGACATCACACTCTCAACAGAAACGAAACATCGCTCAAGAAGATGCGTCACTACCTCAATGTCAGCGCATCGATCACAGGCATCGGGTGTGAAATGTTCAAAATGGCAGTCGCGAAGATCGATGAGATATACATGATGTTCTACAATCACATAGAGGAAGGAAAACTAGACGACCCGGATGCCAGGGTAGAATTCGACGAAGGACATGCCGCCATCACTGCTCAATCACGCGTGTTCTCTAAAGGAAGAGGTAGGGGACTATCATTCAGCGCGGAGGAAGATCCAGACGGCAAATTGCAAGGTTTGGCCACGGACGGTTACATACACGGAGAAGACAATAAAGTGATGTTACAAGAAAGGATCGTTAACCCAGACGGTACCATAACGTGAGTGTCCTGACGATATTCCAATCGAACACACATAGCGACTGATACACTTGACTCAAGCTACATCAAACCCAGGACAGAATCGATCAGGGAAGGAGACATTGTGGAAATATGGGTTTCCTTCGTCGCATTTCCCAGCAAGAACAAGAAATTCAAGATGGTTACTCTATTAAAGAACATCGTCAAACTAAGCCACAGTCACAGGGAGGTGCGTATGTACGATAAAAAAAGATATCGCCTTACACCGACTGACGTCCTATCAGAGCGCAGCTATGAAACGCATGTCACAGAGGGTTCGAGGGTCTATCAAGATACCCGTGAAGCGCAAAGTTTCGTACACAGCCGAAGATGCGGTGAAAGAAACGCAGCAAAGGCTGAACAGGATGCGCATTGAGTAAAGTGATAATAACGTAGGCAACTCAAAACGCCTCGTATATAGTGCATACAAAAATTCATAAAACCGTTTTGAATTGGAAACCATTAAGTCGAACACGATATACAGTAGTCACCGAGAGAGGAGTGCACATAAACGAAGTGTATTGACAAAGAACAATCATATACGTAGTAAAAAGTACATCCTACAAACATAAAGCCGAGGTATATAAAACTATATAGTGACAGTGATGTCGGCGTCGGAGTTCACACTGTGATAATGGTCAGAACAATATGGTAAGATTAGCGATATTCAACTAACCCGAGAGTCCACGTATGATCCAACGTGATGGAAATCGATAGATCACCGTTCTCACCAGGGAACGGAAGGAACAGCAAACCTTTATCGTTGGATAAAGTGCGTTGAACAAAATACTTGGCGTGTTCTGGGAAGGTATAGTCGTACGAAAATCGGAAGCCACGCAGGCGATATTTAGCCATCCATAAGTCCCGATGCCCCGTGCCTTCATCAAGAGCGAGCCCCATTCGAAGTAGGGTCATCTCAGGATACAGACAAACTAATCCGTAATGAGCAATGAAGTTCATGACGAGGGTGCTATCGAAAGAAGTGATAGGACGGAATGGAGCAACTCCGGAGACCAAGATGACGTTGATAGAGGGGGAACATGACGCCGAAGCGTCGATGGCATATCTGAAAACGGACCAAATGCCAGATTGAGAGGCATAACCGAACTCGACTCCTTCATCTACCCGGCGATATCCGAACGACTCCAAAAAAGAAATGAGAATTGAAGCCTTCAAGCGAGGGACGTAGAAATCGAGGTCGTTTGGAGTGAATTCTTCGCGGAACAGAATGGCGACACCAGCGGAACCGGATATGACGGAGTCGCTCTGCTCCATCGCGCACAGCATAGCAGTGGTCGAACCCAGGGAGAATCGGGATACTAAATTATCCACAACTCTCTTCAGGACATCCTGATACTCGAGGAAGACAGGAGAGCCGTTAAAAGTTGAGCGATCGTCGACAAATGCGTCCAACAATCGAGAAGGGGCTGCATAAACGGGAATGAACAAGGACAACGATATAAAAAGAGACAGTCTCTCACAATTAGGCATGGCGCGTATTGAGAATGCAATGCGAAGGTTATGGAAATCGATGAGGGGTATCACAGCAATAATATACTACTTTATACAAACGCCCGAGTACAAACGAACTGATAACGCGAGACAGTACACCATATGCATCACCTGCAGCCCAAGAAAAAAGAAGGTTCAAAAAAGAAATATGTCACAAGGTTCAGTCGGCTGATAAAAGGATGTAATCACAAGAAACAAGAGAACCGTAATTTAAGGCGGAAACACGGCGACCAATTCATCCGTTCTGAATATGGGATCAGCCTCGTTCCTCCGAGGCCTGTAACCGTTTATCCGAACAACGCAGACCCCATCGGCGTTAGATCTCAACTTGAAGACCTGTCCTTTTGCACTCCCGCAAATAACAGCCACAAAAGTTCCAGGGGATACAGGGGGAACGGCACGGACAGAATGCCAGGGCACAGTTCGGGTCGTCGTTCCGTGTCGGACCCGAAGCTCGGATTCGGAAGCAGAAACGACCTCCACAACCGCATCATTCTCGGGAAGGAGATACAATTTGACTCGAAGGCGGGGGAACGGAGATTCGAGCAACCAAGGAAGGATGAAACGGGAATCATCCTCGGCAACCTCGTTGATCTGTGGAGAAACGACAGCTCCCTCGTCCAATGTATCACCAAGTCGAGAATCATGATTATCGAATGGGACGGAAGGAGGAGTCTCCATAGAGGGAGTGGAAGAAGACATAGCAGTGGGAGTTGACGTGAAAATATCTCGAGACCGGCGACTTAGAAATCGTTAAAATTTTAATATTCATTGCCAATAAACACCACCCACCATATGCTCAATTCGTTCAAGTTGCATCTCTGGAGGCGTTGTTGACACGCTTCAAGCTCAACTAGAGCGGTACCGTCAACACTGGTGCTCTTTATCAAACCCCTGTAACCCTTGTAGGCAGACGCTCCGACCACAACGACGTGGAGACCGACGTATACCGAATTGGGATCACGCCCCATGTTAACACAAGTCTTCTTACGCGGGATCAAAAGGACGGAGGAAGGCGGAGGATCGTAAAATCGAACGCGAAGAGGGTCCACCTCGATCTAAACGAAACAATATGTTCATCAGAGATACGAAGAGTGAGAACTAAAACACAAACCTCTTCCGAACGGAGGGGATCCAACAACAACAGACATTTTCTCGCCACTCTTATAACCCACAATACGACACCAATATTCGCACCGTCCGTCACCTCGACTTGGTCCCCAACAACGAAATGGGTTCTGAGAGAGGACAACAACATGCTGACGTCGATATCGAAAGCATGGACTCGTACAGTCACCTCCATATCCCCGATTGATACGACCGATCCTGTCATGCCCAAGTAGTCACCAGAAATTATACGAACCCTGTCGTGCACTTTGAGTCGGATGATGTCAATAGACGCTCGAGTAGCGGCGATGCATGCAGGCGGTATCAACTCGGCCGACTCGAACAACGACAGCTCGTCCAGGGACGGCAAGGTTGATGGGTCATGGAAGAAGGTGACGCGGTTGATGTCAATCAGCATAAAACCTTCGCGACTATACAACTGTCTTCTGAACCTGAAACAACCGTCGGGCATTAATCTGACAGATCCTGTGAGCGACAGGGAAGATATTTTTGCAGCAGTAAGGAGAAATGCAAGGGGTCGACCCGGACGTCCTTCTGTCGGATCCAGCGGGGTCCTGGGCACCAAGGCCACCATTCGTTTCCCAAAGGCCGAGGTAATATAGCCTATATCGCCGTTAAAAAATGCCCACTTCTTCCGCGAGTCTCTGATTCTAATCCAACTTCGATCTGGTACACCTTCATAGGTAGACGCAAGAACCCGTTGACGTTCGGGCAAAGGTACCACGCGAGGGGGACGAGGAATAACGAAACGAGAGTAGGAAGCCAAAATACGAAGGTCGATGCCTGGTTCCGCTTCAATAAAGATACGCCCAGGAATAGACGGTCTCGCGACGACAGATAATATCCTAGGAAAATGTTGATCGGTGAGAGAAGCATGCAGAATGTCAAACGCGACAGATTCTTCGTGTCCAGCCTATACAGAATGGTAAGATATGTACCGGCTGTGATAACAACGACTCACGGTGCACGGCATTTCCCAAAGCAAATCGAACTCTGACAAAAGATGACGACTGACGTCATAGTTGAAACCTTCAGTCCTGTTTCCACGACGCGATGCCCGATCGAGAAAAGCATCCCAGTCCCATTTTTCGTTTTCAGATCGAGCAGCAACATGTTGCTGAAGGCGGCGATGAGACGAAACACAGTCGACAATCATCTCTTCTTCGTGGACTGATATATAAACGAGATTTAAGAACTCAAATCTCGGAATGTATAGTATAGCGACAGACCTTCAATGTAAGAAGGATCTTCCTCGTCAGAAGACTCTTCTTCACAGGCATCAAATGCCTCATCATCGATAAACGGATTTCTAGACTGATGATTCACGTTCAACAACTTGTACATTCATATGACTCTGACAACTCAAACAGAACATTGAATACTTTTTCAATTCGACGTCTCTTATTCTCGCGCTCGTGCATATCAGAAGAGGACATCGCAGGGTGGAAAAAAAAAAAAGAATTTACAACAGCGGTATCCGCACGTATTTAAGCAACCAGAGTTTAGGGCAGGACGTACGTTCTCCTGGGACAAAGTTTAAATCGACATTTCCGTCGCCATGTATCACGTGACACTGCACCACCCAAAAACGAACTTTGCAAAATTTTGCAAACGTACGGAACTTACCGAGGATTTAATCTCCGCGAACAAACGCAAGTATAACAGATCGGAACTTGCCGTCAGACTTGCAAAATTTTGCAAACCTTCATGAATATGATATAGTGAGGATTCAATCCTAAAATACAAAGAGCATACGTACCATGACGATGGACAAGAACGAAGGGCCACGGGATACGAAATATCGTCACTGTCCCTCTGAGACTCGCGATGACGATTTACCATTTGAAAGGTCAATAAACACTGAGATTGAAGTCGTAGACCGACGCACCAATTAACACCACGCAACGAGGACTGTAGAGGGAGACGCATTGGTATACCTAGCACATTTAATGCTCCACGGCTTGAAAGCACATACGTAGTAATAGAACAAACAGAAAACACGTACTTTGCCACGCATTACAGTTTTCCTATTTGACTACGAAAGCGAAGCAATGTGGTCGGAGTAGAGGATGTAAGTCCAAAACATACAATAGTTTCGATAAACAGGCAACTCACTCAAATGACCGTTGACCGACAAAAGCTGAAGGCTGCTTAAAAGAAGAAATGGACCAAAGAGCACCATACACAACAATAACTGGCAAATAAAGAGCAATTACAACAAAAATGATAAATAAGAACTACTACCCTGTATTGAAAAAGTCAAAAACAAAAATTAAAACGGAACGAGGAAAAGCCGAACGGTTATAACGGGATACTCACAAGCAGAACATTCACATCTTCAAAGAGATGAACCTGCGACGGTCGAAGGGAACGCGTCGAGCTCGTTTGCCGAGCTTGGTGGTAAACGAAGGAACGGAACGCGATCCAAGAGGATACGCGTGGAAACCGCCAATCACGCGAATGTTGGATTCATCGGACCCGTCGAATACACGACCGGTGTAATGATCATCGTCATCCGTCTCACCAGAATGTAAGAGGGTACTGAACAATCAAGTTCAAGACACAGGGTAAGGAGAAATGACTTAGACGTACCCAGTAGCGACCATGTACAATTTTCGACACCCATCGATTTCACAGAGATGAGGGATAATATCGCGTTGAAAGGAGACGGTGAGAAGAGCTTTGACCATGGCGGCGTGCAACAATGTAGCAGAGTACCCTCCATATCGAGTTTCTGACACCTGGACCCGAAGGTCATAGACAACGCGAGTTCCGTCAACGAAAAGAATTGTGTTCGATTGGTCGAAAGTCGGGTGATTATGGACAGTGTCAGGTGAGGAACAGTTGTTCAAGCGCGCATGAGGAGCGGAATGAAATTCGTCAAGTTCAAGCTCTGAAAACGCATCATTGTTGTCCGGGCGATCACGAGAATTCGAGTCCATCCTAACGATATCGTTAACTCGTTAAAGAATAGGGAAACGACGACGAGGAAACTAACGTTGAGGCAAAAAGAGAAGCTCATCAGGCAACACAACGCCAGCACACGCGAAGCCATTCACGAGCGTCTAACAAACTTTGATGTAGGCTAAAAGCGGCACGAACACAATACGACATCCGAGGAAGCAACATAATTACCCAGCAAAGGTATAGATAGCATTTATGCGAATAGTTTACAAAATTTGGGAACTTTGGACCGAGGTTCCTCCGTAAATCACCATAATAGGAAATAAATCATCAATTGCCTTAACTACGAAAATAAATGCCGTCAATGCCGATGGTTACCATATATAT
>JAHXRV010001988.1:0-13451 GCA_019904355.1 Psilocybe tampanensis | reverse complement strand
AGATCACTGCTTAACTCATTCATCAATCATTCTCTCAGCCAAGTCTGGAGACTTGCCAATTTTGTGCCAATTCATCCATTTTCGCTCCCGAAACTTCACAAGTGAACTAGTGACAATATGTAGTACTAGTAAACATCGATCTCGAACAAGGATGTGGAGGTCCTCTAACATCGTCAAAGAGACTGACATTTCATTCGTGAAGCACTAAGGTTGGTATCGCTTAACTTCTGCTCGATGCATTTGTACTTTGAGCAATCGATAACAGTCAATCAAAAGGATGTAGGAGGGAAGCTCAACCTCAAAAAATAGAGCAGTTCTTCTTCAGGGGAGAGTATACGGGAAAGACCGTCCACTTCATTAAAATTTGACCCATTGGTCCTCTAAAGACGGAGCAATTGACTGTGTTGAATCATAAGGGGAGGTCGCCCAATTGGTTCTCAACTAACCGCGTTCGTGACAGAATTCGCGAACCAATCGCGAACATATATATTGTCTCGAGACGTGAATGACGGCATTGGAAAACCATTAGAATAGTCTGTTTATTCCACACCCTGAAAGTCTTGTAAGACAAGGCCAAAGGAAACACACAGGGTCGGAACGGAACTTCAGCAGGAAGGCGGAGTGGAAATGAGCTTTTCCGTTGCGACCTTCTCCCGGTCAACTGGAAATTAGTCGGCAACGAAGCCGCAGATCACAGTGACCAAGGCACTGGGGAAAAAAGTGAGAGGGAATAGCAGCATTTCATGGTATAGGCTATGGCTAGTTCCAAGGGCTAATAGAGGCGCATAATGGGTTGAAGAAGGCTCTGAAAAGACTAGGTGGCAAGGCGGAGGGAGTAGGCGGTGGTGGAAGAGTCGAGAATTCTGAATTGCTGTCTCGACAAGGTTGGACCGGTGTTACTAGTGTGACCTTATGTGACAGGCGAGTAATTGAAGCGAGATACGCTCAGCTGTCAACCCACTCTTCTTCCTCCTCCATCTCCTCCTCCCCCCGTCCCCTTCTCCCTCTCTCTTCCTCTCGCCCCATCTGTTAGATGGCCCCCAAACAGCCCTGCGCCAAATTCCAATATGTCGTGACTCCAGAAGGCCCCAAGATTCTCCCCGTCGATGAGCCAGCCTGTAAGGACGAGGAAAGCCCTGCAGACTACAACGCCGGCGGCTATCTTCCAGTCAGAATCGGCGATCATTTCAACAACAATCGCTATCGTGTAATTCGCAAGCTAGGGTATGTCCTCTATTTTTTCTTTCTTCGTTTCCCTCATCTTTCTTTGCTTATGCTAATGTCCCTTTCAGATGGGGCCACTTCTCAACCGTTTGGCTAGTGAAGGATAATCAGTACGTGGCATTCCCCTCGCATATCACTCTGTCCCTGTCATTTATCTCACTTGTGACCCATAGAACACTCCGACATTCTGCTCTCAAGGTCGTCAAATCCGCTGGTCGTTATGCCGAGACAGCCCGAGATGAAATTAAACTCTTGTCTCGAGTCTCTGCATTCTCTCCATTGCATCCTGGCAGACGACATATCGTGTCCTTTCTCGATTCCTTCTCCCAACAAGGCCCCGAGTCTTCTCATGTCTGCATAGTATTTGAACCGCTTGGAGAAAACTTGCTTGCATTGATCGAGAGGAACAAGAAGAAAGGTGTCCCTCGTTCCCTTGTCAAAGTCATCGCAAAGCAAATTCTGCTCGGGTTGGAGTATCTACATGACGAATGTGACCTTGTCCACACCGACATCAAACCTGAGAACATCTGTGAGCCTTCATTCTGTTACACCCTATTTGTCTTTCGTTCTTCTTCTGTCTTTGCGATGTCAAGACATCTTGTTGGGCTTCCCCCCTCCCCATCATTGCTGTCGTCACCACTGGCCCACATA
Source organism: Psilocybe tampanensis (assembly GCA_019904355.1). Taxonomy (NCBI): domain Eukaryota; kingdom Fungi; phylum Basidiomycota; class Agaricomycetes; order Agaricales; family Agrocybaceae; genus Psilocybe; species Psilocybe tampanensis. Next base: position 11,576 of record JAHXRV010001988.1, on the reverse strand, counting down.
TGGCGCTACTTATGACTCCTTTGACCGTCTTATTTTTGTCCTTATCCTTATCTCTGTTGCTTTCAAACCGCATGCGGAATCCAAACTAATCTCCATTTAGTAATTTCTATCCCAGACATTGAGGTCCACATCGAGAACGAACTCTCGCTATCGCCATCCCCGACCTCTCGACGAGTTGGTATACCTCTCCCCGTGAAAAGCCGTGCCGGAGTATCAATACCTCACGCTCATCAACGCACAAGAAGACAAGTCCAAATATTTGATTCACAACCTTTATCAAGTCCAAGTCGAAGTGGCAGTGTACATGGCCATGCCGGCTTCAGCATACATGCAAGTCTTGATAACAGTCGAAACGGGAGCGCTGTCCATCATGGGAGTTCTGTTGCCCATCCGCATACGACAAGAACAGGGGCCGTTTGTGTGTCTCATTCGAGCGGTACAGTGGCGAGCTTCAGCTCCAGTGCACCTAAAGTCCCCAGTGGACTGTCTGCTTCGGCACCCAGGAATGACCCATTCCCGAACAAGACAGCAAAGATGCTTGCTGCGAAAGGAATAACGGCAGTCCCGTCACGAGTGATCAACTCCCCGTCAACATCTTCGTCTTCTTCTTCAATTTCATCGGCGTTGGCTTCCACCACTGCCGGGTCCAGCAGTCTCGTCAGCACACCTCCCACCTCACTGTCAAATTCTTTAGGTAATGCTGTCATGGAATTTATGGGCACGGGGAAATTTGAGAATGAACTGAGGACAATGCCAAGGGTTTCTCCCCCGTCGCAAAGGAATGATTTTACTGGGGGGGCTCCAGTAAACCCGGTGACCGCGCCAGCAAAGGCGAATCCTAAATCGGATCTGGAGGCCCAACTCAGCTCCGCCATCTCATCCTCATTGAAATCGGTGGAACAGGTCGCAGGATCATGGAAAGACAAAGTTTCTAGTTCCTTCGGATCCTTCAAGTCGGCTTCAAGCAGGAACAAGACGTGTAAACATCAAAGTATAGGACATACACGCTCACACTCTGGCCTATCGAACACCACATTCTGGAAAGATCTTGGGACTGGTGGCCTTGCTCCTGCCATCCTGGTCTCTGCAGTGGCTACAGCAGATGGGCGACAGGATGATTTTTCGAAAGTATCGACCGTCGATTCTGCCACCTTAGCGAGTTCTTCCACCACGGCTACCGTTCGACCATCTCCAATCGGTACCCCGCTTCCTATCACGAGGAAAAGTGGAAGCCTGGTGAACAGCGTCACCAAATTAATCAACGAAACTTCGAATCTCCTCTCAGGTGGAACGTCCCCTAATGATTCAACGATTAACGACGAAGTACCTTCCCCTTCAAATAATCAACAAATTTCTCTTTTGACCCAATCTGCCCCTCACAATCCGGCTCCTTCTGGACGTGGACCTATACGTGTTTCCCCGCCTCAGCAAGTCTCGCAGCTTTCTGCTCACATGCATCTTCATAGACCCATGCCTCATTGTACATGTTCTGACCAGTCTCACAAACATACGCATAGTTCCGACCTTTGGACCAAGACGAAGTCACGTTCGTCACGACTGACTGAGCATCCTCCGATTTCCTCTGTTATACCAGTTCCTTCAACATCTACCTCTGTAACACCTACACCTGCTTCTCCTGCCCCTGCCGCCCCACCTTCGACTCCAGTTAATTCTCCAGTATCATCATCCTCCGCCCCCCTCCCTTCAGAATCAATCTCGCAAGAAGCGGCACCTCAGCCTCAGCTACCCCCTCTGCAAACAGCTAACGACCAAATTTTGCCACCACCAATCTCAATAAAGATCGCTGACTTGGGAAATGCTACTCCATCCAAAAAGCATTTTACGGAGGATATCCAGACACGTCAATACCGCGCCCCTGAAGCTATTCTGGGTCGTCGTGACTGGGATGCCAGGGCTGATGTTTGGAGCGTAGCATGTGTGGTAAGCCAACTTGTCACTCCTTCGATTAAGGAAATAATGTCTAATTTTGTCTATAGATCTTCGAATTGCTGACCGCCGAGTATCTCTTTGATCCTCAGGGTCAAGGGGAACTGTTTACTAAGGATGATGATCACATGGCACAAATTATTGAACTGTTGGGCGATTTCCCTCTGGAGGTCAAGATGGGCGGTAAATATAGCCGTGAACTGTTCGATCAATCAGGTATGTGTCAACCCTATTTTGGATGCAAACCGCTCGTCGTTGACGGAAGACTTTTGATACCGTCGTACAGGTTCTTTGCGATATATCAAGACACTGAAACCGTGGCCATTGAAACGTGTCATGGTTGAGAAGTACCTGTTCTCTGATGCCGATGCAAGCATCCTTTGCGATTTCTTGGAACCGATGCTCGCCGTTGACATGCGAATGCGCGTGAACGCTCGCGATATGAAGAATCACAAGTGGCTGGAGCCTACTGTTGAGGATGGCATAGTCACCGAATGGTAGAGCTTCGTCCTCGATATGGTTCCAATATCCGCTTTCGACTCCCTTTTCTTACCACAATTGACGGCCATATCTACTCATTTTTCCGCTGCACAACGTCATACTCATCGCCGTCTCCGAGTTACCCCATCCTAGAATGCTATAGATCTCTATTCTGCACTCTGTTGTCTCCGATCTCCTTTTCTTTCACGTATCTTATTCTTATGTCTTTTTTGGGCCTTTTGCATGTTCTTTTTACTCTTTACTTGGTCAACCTTACATACCCGTAGATTTTTTTGGGCGTTTACCCCACCTCCCTCTAATTACAATATCGGAGGGCTGGCTGTAGGTTTTAGTCTCATAAACCTTTCTTAATTCCTTTTTTCTTTTGCTACACTAGGTTTTATTGACAAGCGGACAATCATCCCTCTTCCTTTTTCATTTCTATCCTTCTTTTCTCCTTCTCTATGTCTGCCCGCTCCTTCATCCCTTCTACGTAATACAATATGCGCGCCTCGCACATGATGATATACATATGTACTTCCCTGTCCTCAATTACATGGTCTTTATCAGGTAGAAAGAAATTGAAAGGCATCAGAATTGTAACCAACACGTTTGACGGCATTTATTCGTTGGTAGAACAGTAGATACATTAACTTAATACAAGGACGATAATTATGGACTGGGAATGGGCTAAAGAAGATCTGCTCCGTCGTTACGTCTTTTTTTTCTTCTTGCGTGTCTTCCAATTTGATGATGAGATTTTGCTCGGGGATGATCCTATTATCATTGATTGCACAATACTCTGTGCGAAAAACAGATCCACACACCTGTAGGCGCGAAAACAAGGGAAACCAAGAAGGACAGGAGAGAAAGATTGTAATTGAAAGCGAATGCAGAGGTGAAAGGATTGGTTCTACTAGCTACCATATACATATTAGATAGTTTCGATTTTACAAGGATGACTATAAGCAGAGTCCAAACGTAACGACAGCAGCGGGGAAGGATCCAAATCCAAGAAAAGAATGGCAAATAAGCTTCTACGCCATATTGTGGAGTGCTTAAATACAACACGAAGCCGTGACGGCTTCCACCGAGATGTTGACCTCAAAGCAGATTCAGATATTGCAGCGCGCCGAGGCCTAGTCCGGCAAGAGACAAAAGGCTGCCTGTATTCGAATGGACAGAGAACCCAGCTGATTTGCCAGTGTGTATGGCCGCTGCTGCAGATCCAGTGATAGTGACAAGACCATCTATACGATATTAAAATCCGTGAATCAGTTAATCTGACGTTTGAATGTGTTCAAAAAAAAAGGAAATTCTAACTCGATATGGCGGCCGAGATGGGTGGCGGATTAGCATTATTGGCGTTCGTTTCGATGTATGCGTCGTTGAGGTCTTTGTTAAGGCATTGAATGACAGGCTGAATTTTGAAAGAGGGTTTATGTGCCAATGCATCGGGCAAGATGTACCCGGTCGCGACTTCGACCGTCTGCTCGAAAAGGTCATGCTCCAGAACGATAAATCCATTGTTCATCGTCGTGGCATTCCCAAGGATGTTTTCCCAATTCTGGAGAACCTGCTGGACAGAAGTCTGACCGTTCTGGATATTAAAGTCTAAAGTTCAGAAGTTAATGAGGAGAGAACTTCTACATCCGATGACCACGGTTTACCGTCAGTATCAAAGGTGGCCAGAGGGCTGACTCGAGTCCACATGACAGGCGTGAGGCCCATAGCTAATGAGATAGCACGGACACGGTCACTACGAACAAAATGTCAATGGAAAAAAAAAGATGGAACAAGAGATATATGTGCTCACTCTATATCTCCGTACGGTGGGCGCATCATGTTGGGCGTGACACCCAGGACGTCTTTGATGATTTTCTTCGACCACCCAAGCTCAGCAATGATTTGTTCGTTAGTCAAGGACGTCAAGGGGAAATGACTCCATGTGTGAACGGCAATTTGATGCTGACCCATGTACTGGCTCTGGAGCATAGCCCAGTTGTAGAAGACACGAGATCCAACGACGAAGAAAGTGGCTTTGAGTTTTTCTTGGTCGAGGAACTCGAGCAAATTTGGGGTATAGAATGCTGGACCGTCATCATAAGTCAATCCCCATGTCATGGCGGAGGGACATTCGACAATGTCACTGGAACGTGTGCAGCCACCGCAAGTCCACCAGCATCGATTCGGATCGCTGAGAGCGATGGTGTTATTCGCGCATCCACCAGCTAGACAGAAGGTGGAATTTAGTAATTAAGATTTGAGGGAAGAGACCGTACGAACTAGCATTGGTGACCGAGAAGCCAGGGATTACGACGCCTGTGTCTTTGACCTCCTGAATCCATTGTTGGACTTCTGGAGAGTCAGTCGGAGCAGGGCGATCCGGAGGCGGGTAGTCATTGGCTGAGAGGCCAGTGACTAGATTCGAGAATCAGATCAGCTTGATGCAACTCAAATCACTACAAAAAAGATCACATACTCAAGGGCAAAGGGGGTGCGCCTTTCAGGAAAGTAGGAGTCGATCCTGGAACAGCTGTCGAGGGCAAAGCAGTGGTGACAGAGCTGGGTTGAAGGGAATTGATGACAGACAGCGGGACCGCAGTGGGGTTGGTGGCTGCTAGTTGGAACGTGAAGGTGGTGATAAACGTTGATGACACCGAAGAAGTCAACAGCGCCAAAGGGATTGATGAGACGCTGGTAGTTGAAATCGACGGGCCTGAATGGACAGAAGAAGGGGGCCGACTGGAAGCAGCGGGTGAACTGGGAACATTGGGAGCACTAGAGGGGCCTGGAGGAGCAGGAGAGCTCGGCAGAGCAGGAGCACCCGTAGGACTGGCACCAGCTGGAGAGGTTGTGGCAGCTGGAGGAGAAGGAGCGGAAGCGGCACCGCCAAAAAGAGAGTCTGAGATAGCGCGAACATAAGCTTTATGGCGAGCATCCAAGGGTCGATCGCCGTGGGCCACGACGAGGAGAGGAAGGAGGGCAAGAATAGCAAGCCTCATAGTGGAGACAGAAAATGGAACGAAGAAAAAGGATGGGGAATTTTAAAAAACTTTTTATATTTTTTCGTACTTATAATAATAGATCGCATGCGACGACCATCATGCCTCCGAAGCACACCTGACATGCAGAGAGACTGCAGAGAGTCGGATCACTAGCAGCCTCGAAGCTTATTACATACCTTTCATCTCCACACTAAAGCCCCCTGTCTTTCACACAACGCATAGATATGCCCGGTGTCTTGATGCCAACTTGTGATCATTGAATTATTGACGATACATACATTATCATCCAAATGAGTGTAGTCGAATGAGCGATTTCGTGAACGAAGTGGTAAGGTTGGTTATTAGTACCTCGGCTCGTCACCGAAAGATAGGTGAGATAAGTAGGGGTATGTCTTCATGCGCGGTGCGTCCATATGCCAGCAAGGTCTAGAAACGCATGGATGCTAGTCCACCAACTGCTACTCCGAGAACGACTGTTGCCAACGACATGATGCCGCCGGCGTTGATTGAGAGAGAGACGGCTCCAGAGTTTTTGGGCTTGCCGGTAACGGTGACCAAACCAGCTACGCGTCATTTCAGTCATTGGACCCCAACATAATAAATCGAAATACTAACCAGAAATCGCAGCCGACAAGGCAGGTGGATTCGTAGAGTTGTCATTGGTCTCAATGTATGCATCCTTCATGGGTTTTTTGAGGCAGGTAATGACGGGCTGAATGGTGAAAGGAGGCTTATGGGCGAGAGCATCGGGAAGGATGTATCCTGTGGCAACCTCGACGGCTTGTTCGAAGAGATCGTGTTCGAGCACAATGAATCCATTGGACCTGGAAGTAGCGTTGGAAATAATTGTGCCCCAGTTATGGAGGACTTGTTGCACAGATGTAGCACCACCGTGAATGTTGAAGTCTGAATGGACGGCATCCACATCAGTAACTGAAACCCTCCGTCAGGATAAGTGCTCACCGTCAGTGTCGAACGTCGCGACTGGGCTGATGCGAGTCCACATAACAGGAGTCAGGCCCATTGCAATGGAGATGGCACGGACACGATCACTAGATAGAGTCCATTCTTAGACAAAGCGCATATCAAGCGTGAAAATAACTTACTCGATATCTCCGAATGGGGGGCGCATTTGATTAGGGGTAACACCGAGAACGTCTTTAATAACCTTCTTCGACCAGCCTAGCTCAGCAATAATCTGCTCGTTCGACAGAGTGGTCAACGCAGAATGACTCCATGTATGAATGGCAATCTGATGTTGTCCCATGTATTCGGTTTGGAGGATGTTAGGGAACGAAATAACGCGTGAACCGACGACGAAGAATGTCGACTTGAGCTTCTCCTCATCGAGATAGTTCAAAAGATTCGAGGTGTAGAAAGAAGGACCATCATCATAGGTCAATCCCCAGTCCATGGCAGTTGGGCAATCCGAGACATCGTAGGCACGCGTGCAGCCACCGCAAGTCCACCAGCAACGAGAAGCATCAGCAACGGCTGCGGTATTATTTGGGCATCCACCTGAAGAACGCGGACTTTGTGAGCATAATGGCCCGCCAAGACAATGTAAACAAGGAGCAAACCTGGGTTGGTTGGGGTGAAGTTCGGGATGACGATGCCCGTGTCCTTTACTTCCTGGATCCACTGCTGAACCTCAGGAGAATCAATGGGTGGGGTTTTGTCGAGAGGAGGGTAGTTCGCAGGTTTGAGAAGGGACGCTGATGGGGAAAAAAAGTCCATCAGCGGACAGTTGCCAAGGTGAAAAAAGAACACATATCGTACCATTAGGAAGAGCAGGAGCGTTGGGCAAGAAGGTTGGTACGGTTCCGGGGACAGCTGTAACGTCCAAAGGCCTTGTAACAGAGCTTGGCTGGAGCGAGTTGATGACAGACAAAGGGACTGCAGTTGGGTTGGTTGACAACAAAGTGAAGGTGACGGTCGGTGTTGTGACTGCAGGTGCAGCAGTAACACCGGAGGCAGCAGGTCCTCCAGGAGCCCCAGAGGCGGCAGCGGGTATTCCTGTAGCAGCACTGGCAGCAGACGACGCAGCAGCAGACGACGGGGCAGCGGCAGCGGGCCCTCCTACAACGGGCGCGGCGCTGCCTGGACCTTGACGCGCGTGGATCTCGACGTGGCGGGCATGGTAATGAGGGTCGGCGTGAGCAGAGACGAGGACTGGGAGAGCTGCAAGGACAGCGGTCGACCTCGCAAACTTCATTATAGACACCAGAAAAATGTAAAAGGGAAGGAAACAGATGAAAAACAAAGTCCAGCCCTTTTAAAATAAAAATCGGCGTGGTATCCCCATTTTACGCCAAGAGCCCCTGTTACGTCCTTAACTTACTCCGACATCAAATAGCATCAAATTCACTTGGAATTGGCAACCCAAGAGAAACCACCTGAAAGGCTGAAACCAGGTCCATTTAACGATGAGAGGTAAGTCAGGCGACGAGGTGCGATGAGGACCACTTGTGGAAATTTAGAAAATGTGTCGTTCTAGATAGTAGATTTGTCCGCGTTATATTTATGTAAATCCTTTTGTCAAATAAGTAGTAAAATAGGGAAGAATTTTAAGATTGCAGCACCTTGATACTACCAGTAGATCTAAGGTATAATGACTAGGTGGACGTACACTGTCAAATCCTTACTAGGGTCCGTGCGTGTAAAGATAAGTAAGTGATCAAACTTGAAAAGAAAAAAATTATATAAAAGTCAGATAGTTGTTGGTTTTGAAGTACTGTGTCCATCCACACCACGATAAGTCTTATAGAGAAAGAAGGCCGCCGACGATGGTCATTGTGGACAGCAAGAGAATTCCAGAGCTGAAACCAGCTGAAACTCCAGCAGACTTGCCAGTGGGAGATGCTGCATTTCCGGCCGTCGCTGTGATGTTCACAATTCCGGCTGGAGGTGGCAGTTAAGTTTCTGAGACGAAAGTAAATGGAAATGAATGTGCACTAACCAGAGACCGCTGCCGACAAGGCGGGTGGGTTGGTGGAATTATCGTTGGTCTCGATATAGGCATTGGCCATACTGTTGCTGTGGCAGTTAATGACAGGTTGGATGGTAAACTTTGGGTTATGAGCCAACGCGTCAGGAAGAATGTATCCAGTCGCCACTTCTACGGATTGTTCGAAAAGATCATGTTCAAGAACAATGAAACCAGTCGGAAGAGTCGATACGTTCCCAAGGATGAATTCCCAGTTCTGAAGAACTTGCTGAACTGAGGTAATACCACCATGGATATTGAAGTCTAATTCACACGTATGAGTTCTCTTAGCTAGAAGAAATGGTGTTTGAGTGGCCCACCATCAGTGTCGAAGGTAGCCAAAGGACTGATACGTGTCCACATGACAGGCGTGAGTCCCATAGCATATGAGATTGCGCGGACGCGGTCACTGGAATTATGAGGATCAGTGAATAAGCCAGAAACAGTAAAAATGGACAAATGGGCTTTACTCTATATCTCCGAAAGGTGGACGCATCATGTTGGGCGTGATTCCTAGAGTATCTTTAATAACCTTCTTCGACCAACCAAGCTCCGCAATAATTTCTTCGTTCGACAAGGTCGTCAGGGACGGGTGGCTCCATGTATGAACAGCAATGTGGTGCTGGCCCATGAATTGAGTTTGCAGGGTAGCAGGGAACGAGATCACACGAGATCCCACAACAAAGAAAGTCGACTTCAGATTTTCTTGGTCCAAGAAATTCAACAAGTTCGAGGTATAGGGGGCAGGACCATCGTCGTATGTCAGTCCCCATGTCAAAGGATTCGGACAATTGACGATATCGGTGCTGCGAGTGCAACCTCCGCAAGTCCACCAACAACGCGAGGTATCGGCAAGAGCTGCCGTGTTGTTTGGGCACCCACCTTTGATTGATGAAAATCTTGAGAAGAAGATCAAAAATAGGCGTCATAGAGCTTACCAGGATTGGTGGGTGCAAAATTAGGGATAGAAACACCTGTAGCCTGCACTTCTTTGATCCATTGCAAAACTTCTGGGGAGTCGATGGGAGGAGGCTTGTCTAATGCGGGATAGTTGGCTGGGTTCAACGACCCCGCTGTGTAAAAATAACACGGTGAAAAATATCAGGCAACGCCTTGCTGGCAAAATTGTGAAATGACAACAAACTAACCGTTCGGCAGAGGTGGTGCACCCGGAATGAAGGTTGGTATCGATCCCGCAACTGCAGTTGAGGCCAAAGGCAATGTTGCCGAGCTCGACTGTGCGGAGTTAATCACTGACAAGGGCACTGCAGTCGGGTTGGTCGCGTCCAGTTTAAAAGTAAAGGTAGTGGCAAGTGTCGGAGTAGTCACTGCTGCAGAACCAGAACCACTAGCAGCCCCCGAGGCTGCACCCGCGCTAGAGGGAGAGGAGGTGGGACCAATGGCAGGGCCAGCTGTACCCTGACGAGCATGGAGAACATTTTCTGGATGGCGAGCAAATTGACGGTTTTCGCCGTGGGCAGCGACCAGGGCAGGAAGGACAACAAGAACAGTTGGCGTTGAGAACTTCATGAGGGGGTGAATGGGAGGGTAGACCAGAAAGGGTGGGAAAGTAAAGCAGAGAATTTATAACCTCTAAAATTAGCGTCTTCACCAAAATAGCTTTGCTTCTTGGAATACTGAGGTATACGATGCCGTAGCGGCATACAGACACAAAGATCCATTCAAGAATAGAAAAAAAAGTACATCAGGCAACGGCTCGGGATATCCAAAACATTCTATACTTTGCGCTTTTTGGAGCGAGGCTTTTCGAGATCAATCTCTGCAGCATTGTCATCATCATCTTCCGAGTCTTCGTCTTCCGAGTCGGTGATCTCTCCTTCGGCGTTGCCCAAGAAGAATTCAATAGCCTCAGGGAATATTTCATTGGCAATCACAACACCAATCTGTTCCTTAATCAGTTTCATGTCGGAAAGACCTGATTATGATGTAGCCTCACCTCATTGGGGTCAGTGTTGTGCTCGAAGAAGTTGAAGAAGCTGCCAGGATCAACGACTTCATCCTCATCTTCATCATCAACTTCACGGGGGTACAGCTTGGTCAATGCTTTGTCAGCATCTTTCCAGTTGATTTTGGTGGCCTAGATTGATTTTCAGTTAGCCAAGTGGAGATTTTCAATGTTGGGAACCCTTACACAAATCTCGACATCACGGTCCCACGAGAAATCAAGCATCGAGGGGGTGATGCCATTCTCGTCGGCCTGCTCATTCTCAGCAGCAGGGGGTTTCACATACTTGTATTCCTTCTTGAGAACTTTGTCGGTGAAAAATGCGTTCTCTTTGAAGTGCTGCAAATAGTCAAGATCTGAGTTGGACTATTCGAAGATGGATAGGGAAGCCACCCACGAATTCAAGAGTGAAACATCTGTGCTCGACGGGATCTTTCACGACCCAGACATCTTCCAGAGCGCTGAGTGCAGTCTGATCTGCACTGTGTTGCGCAAGGTATGAAAACAGGCTGTTGTTCATCAAAGCCACCGGCCAGAAATTGTTGATACCAGAGAGGATGGCACGACGTTTTTCATAGACAGGGCGCAGAGTGGCCTGAGCATGGCGTTCTGAATGAATAACAACAAGTTAGACATCAAACCAATATCCAGTTCAAGAGTGCTCACCAAGAACGAGCTCGGCGCGTGCGAGATCGCGTTGGATCTCTTGCAATTTTTTGGCATCCTCTTCGCCGAGTTCGACGTTAGATAGAGGATTTTTTTCGGCGTCGGCGCCTGGGGAGGCTCTTTTTGTGCCTTTGGCCATTATAATTTTGTGGAGGGGGTATAAGTACAGAGGAGTAAGTTAAGAAGGGACTGTTGCAGAAAAAAATTACTGTTTGGGACCATCACGTGAATTCGGGCATAGCGTGGTGCATTTATACGTTGCTGAGGCTTGGGGGCACATTAAATGTCAAGTTCTTGAGTCCATTGGTGTAGATAATGGTTGAATATGGGTTGAAAGAAGGTTAAAATATTGGTCAATTTGGCCTGGTGCTTCTGATGACAGGCAGAAGTATGGCAGGAATAAAATGCAATAAGATTCTTTTACATCACAGCGAACAAGAAGAACCCAAAATAATTTATGACTCTTCCTACTGGTCCATAAGTAAACGTTGGCTAGAAAGATATGAGGGTATATTCGTTAATC
>JAHXRV010001986.1:0-25532 GCA_019904355.1 Psilocybe tampanensis | reverse complement strand
GTAGGCACTTGCAGGGGCAATACACAACGTCGATCGTAGTCGAACACCCGTACTCATTTATGCAGGAGCCTCTCCAATAAGCTCGTATGGAGAGTACAAAGGCACCCGAAACGAATGGATCATGTGGTTACAAGGTTTGTTCTCGATGAAATTCTCCGTTGATTAGATCTGTGTTAATCCCTCTCTATAGATGTTCCTGATCAAACAGCGATCGTACGACAGTACATGCGGCATACGGCGCAGATTGGGAGCGCAAAGACCCTCGAGAGGAGTGTAAAACGTGCGCTGCAAATGTTGGTTTACAACCTCTCTATCGTCATGGTCGTTCGAGCTTACAGTGCGTTTTCAGCGCAACCAGCGAACCTAAAGGTCCTGTCTATCTGTGGGCGCGTCGCGAAGTAATGGAGGAAGAGGTGGATCTGGAAAGCGTAGAATCTGTGACCAACCTTCTACGCTGGCCGACCGTAGAGCCTTCCGGACTTTCTCAAGCGGGTAAGTCAAATCATAAACCCATTTCTCAACAAATAACCAACAAAAATTTCGTAGCTGCAACCCATATAGCCCTTTCCTTGTTAAATGCATCTTCGCCCCTTATCATTACCTCGCACTTGGGAAGATCTCCGGATGCCGTCGCCTCTCTAGCTAGATTCGCCTCTCTGCTCTCCATCCCTGTCCTCAGCACCTGCCCGTCTGCAGTGAATATTCCCTTCTCACACCCTAGTTATATCGGCACATCATTTCTCTTCCCCGACACGCACTGGGAGAAGCTCCAAGGTGTCGACGTGGTCCTCGTTTTGGAATGCGAGATCCCTTGGATTCCAATGAACGAGGCCCCTCCAGATTATACCACTGTGTTTGTCGTGGACGGCGGCGACCCTCTGAAGCTCAACGTTGGGCAATGGCATGTCGACGCGGAGATGATATGTCGAGCTGATCCGGAAGTCGCCCTAAAGCAGCTCGAGTCTGCATTGAGGGACATGGGCGTCCGCCCTGAGGGAGAAGCTTGGGTTATAGATCCGGTTGTGTACGATCCGATCTTGGAGGACAAAACAAAACACCGCAGAGAGATCATGAAGCGGAATCACGCACGTGTAACAGGAGTGCTTGACGAAGCAGAAGAGAGGTTCATCATGGTTGCACGTCCTGTTACTCTCGATTCACTAGAACCGTCAAACTCTGCGTGGCTTTCAAAGTTCGAGAAATTTTCGGTGCCTAACATAATCGGGGTCCTCAGAAAGACTATTACATCGCTGACGCCATCCAGGGGCCAGAATACCTTGATCCTCAACGAGACGATCAGCAACTATCCTGCTGTCTGGACACATCTTCGACCACAGTTTCCGGGGAGCGTCATTTCTAGCGGAGGGTCTTCCCTCGGTTGGGCGTTAGGAGCGGCAGTTGGAGCGTCCCTAGGAGCTGGAACGATCGGCGCCAAAGCCCTTGCGGGAAATGAAAATACTCAATATGATCTGGTGGTAGCCATTGTGGGTGATGGAAGTTATATGTTCGGTGTCCCTAGTTCTGCATATTGGATGGCTATGCGATATAAAACAGTATGTGCAGTCTTTTCTCTTGAAATGGGTTCTATCCGTTAATCTGATCATCTCCCAGCCATTTTTGACGATTATCCTGAATAATGGAGGATGGAAGGTGCGTTGGTCCATTTGGCGCGCGTGTGACCGTTTGGCTCAATCATCATGTATAGTCGCCAAAAATGTCTATGCTGGGTGTCCACCCCACAGGTCATGGGTCGCGCTCCAGTGGCGCACAACTCTCCGTTGGATTTGGTCCAACCACACCTGATTACTCCCAAATTGCTGTCGCCGCGTCAGCTGGGTGGGCATACGGTGTACGAATAGGCGACACGAACCCGTCGGATCAGTATCTTACCGTGAACGAGGTGCGAAATCAATTGGAAACGGCCATTCAGAAAGCTGTCAGGGTGGTCTTGGAGGAGAAGAGATGTGCGGTCGTTGACTGTTTGTTACCTTCGATCTAAGAATCGGTGTTGACGTTGAATGTATGTCCATGAATCTAAGCCAGGTTGTACTAGGTTCGCAGTTGTGTTGCTGTAATTAAGACCAATGCTGACGCTGGACAGCGTTGGAGTCGAACTTACTGGCCTCTTTCAGGGTCTCTTTATGGGCATTTGAAATTTTGAACTTCAATGACTGTTCTTGGCGATACTAGAACGTGGCTCTAGATTTGGCGCCGAGGTCGTCGACTGCGTCACCGTTGGGTACTTCAAAGGCTTGGCCGACGCGGATTATTTAACCACTAGTTTTCTGCGAGGAAACATATCACAAACATGAAATCCCTTTACCTATTAGCATCCCTCATCGCCACCTCGAATGCCCAGTTTGGCATCCGTCTACCCAAGGCTGGAGATACCGTCAAACCAGGCTCTGATATTACCGTTCAATTGATTGTCCCATACTCTACAGTGAGTCTCCTTTCTCGAACAGCTGTCGGAGCCTATAACTGATCCATCGACGACAGAGTTCGTACGCGGGACAAGCTGAAATCAGCCTTGCCATGGGTATCGTCAACTGCGGAACAGGTGCTTGCCCGGCTGCGTCTGCGGACTTGGGCGAGATGCTCTATCTCGGGAAATACGAGCACCAAGGCGATGACCCCACCAACCCTATGAACGGCTTCGCAAACTACTCGGTCAAAGTACCCGATGATATTACCGGAAAGGCCTCCATTCAAGTCCAGCATAACTACTTTACTACACCCCCAGTACGTCTGCCTCATCTCATCCTTTCTAGGTCGCATTTAAGCTGATGGGTCTTTAATTGTCCTTCAATGAAGGGACATGCGTACCCTCATGTTGAATACACCAGCCGCGAGGTCAATGCAGGCTCAGTAACCCCCACCTCCTCGGTAAACGTCCACCCCAACGGTGACAACGACAAGTGTATCGGCATCCTTGGTGGTGCGTACACCAATGGGGCATCCGTCGATATGTTAGTGTTTCCACAAAGTTCATCGTTCGCGCTGACTTCTAACTTCCCTTGCCTTCAGTTACGACTGTAACGGATCCGCGCCACAGAAATGGCAATTCAGTGGTGGCGCTCTGCAGTCAACGAATCCAGCTGATGGATCGAAATGGTGCCTCGACGCAGGCCTCCCAGCGACCTGTGAGTATTCTTTTTTTTTTTTGTGTGTGTGTGTGTGGTGACGCTGACACCTTTGGTTGTAGGGGCCAACGGTCTCAAGATGAAGATCTGGCAGTGCTACACCGACCTCTCACAGCAAACCTGGACGCCCGTCACGACCTCAGGAAACATCAAGCTCACCACCGCCAACTACTGCCTAGACCTGACAGAAGGCGACAAGACCAACAGGAATATCCTTCAGATTTGGTCGTGCGGTGGTGGCAACCAAAACCAGGTCTGGAGTGTGACTTCGGCTTAGCCCCACTAATTCAGAATAAACAGACTTTTAATGGACTTAAATGATATGTAACCTCCGTTTTAAATTGTACTGTATCACCTTTGTATATTACCTGGTTCGTAGTTATCGAACTCCCTAATTTTTGCGCTTAGAAGTTCCGTTCCTGACTTGTCATAGAGGATGACGTCAAAGTATTCCATAGTGAGTCCGTTGAAGCGCTGAAGATTTAACATCTGATTTGAGATAGACCACTTCCCTACTATACAACACAATCCTTGTAGGAACGCTACTACACAGGACGCGAAACAACCCAAGATCTGAAGTATTTATTTATTTATTTCTTCGATTTGAAACACCGTGAAAGCTTGCATTGGTGTGCGCGATTTAGTCCCAGCACTTCCAGGAAGCGGTGTTGAACTTCCAAAAGTCGGGAACGTCGGAGTAGCCGGGGTTGTTGACCGCTCCGGATTGGGTTCCAGTGCATCCGGCGCCTGTGTACCAGAGACAGGTGGTACCTACGTGCGCCGACGATTTAGTTAGACAACAAAAAATGAAGGGATAGATCGATGACTGACCGGTTCCAGGGCCCCAGGATTGGTAGCCAGAGAGGCCGAGTGCGGCGAATGGATAGCATTGGTTCCAGACAGGGAGGAAGTTGATGCAGGGAGCGACCCAGTTACTGCGTCAATAATGAGACACGACGAACTCAATCTTTAAAGAACAAACAGAACACTTACACTCCCTCACAGACATAGACGGACAGGTCGCGCTTTTCGAGCGCCTCAACCTCAGCCGCGGCCTCAGGTGCGGGGGCACCGAAGACGGGGAGCGCAGCAGCGGCGATGGCAGCAAGAGCGAAAGAGAACTTCATGTCTGAGGATGAATAGAAGAGTTGACTCTGGAGATTTGAGAGTCAAACGCCTCTTCCTATTTATACCCTCGTATCCTGAGCAATGCCAGTGCGTCGAAAGACTTGTCCTCGCGTAAAAGCCTTTCAGGATGTTCATTTTTGCGCATAGGTGACTGGGTCTCGACAATACCAATAACGCGGCCAATCGTGGTGAGCATTGAGTCATCTGAGTCTTTTTGACCTGGGAACTTGTTGGCCGCTTTACCCAACGTGTCCAAATGGGAGCATCACATATCCGTTGTATTGAGGTAATGTATCTTGGTCAGTATACTACCATTATTAGTATATAAAGCATTATAAAGGAACTTGGCCAAAGATGACGCTGCACCATGAGGGATCAGGTGGCGATGTGCACGAGCGCTTAACCGTATTAAACGTTTAAAGCGATGACCAACTTGAACCCCAGAGCTCGACTTACTCTGTCGACGGGATGCTCCGTGTCCCCGTTCTAGCTCTCGTTTGACCATTGTCAGAGATCCTACCAAACTGGGCTCCGTTTTCAGCGTTAGGTGTGAAGCTCAAACCTCACCCTGCCCTGGACAGCCCAAGGACAGCCCAGGATGCCGCCGCGTTCAGCGGACGCCCGGATCGAATCCCCGAGTTCTATCAAGAATTGCCGTATGTACGGCAGTGCCGCCGCTAGGTCCGGTATCACCGAAGGATGTGCCCTGAAATCAGTGGCAGTGAAATGGGCCACCTTGGAACAGAACACAGAGAAGCGAGCGTTTCTGAGTTGCTGGCTAACTATTTTCTTGTATCATGTTTAATTGAGATGACTCATGGCCCTATGAGAGCTATTTTCAGGGCTTATTCCTCCAGGATTCCCGAGCCTGATGAGACGACTGTGGGACAAGAACGCGGCTAAGCGCGGGGGAGGATTATCCGAGTTTCAAGTCCTCGACTTTGATGACTTGTTAAACCTTTCTCATATTCCCAATCGCGTCCAAATGGAAGCACCAGATCACCGAACTAGGAAACCCCAGCCTGGTTGCAGTTTTACAACGTGAGGCTATAGTGATGCCAATCTGTTGCCCAAAAGAGGGGAAGGAGTTTCAAGGTCAGGCGCCGTCAGCCTGGGTTGCGGCCTGAGTAAGGGGATACTATGAAGGATCGTCTGGGCACGGGTGAAGTCGGCAATGAATGCGTTGCTGGGTCACCAAAAACGTTTGCTAGATAGTCTAGTTTCTCTGGCAGAGAGAGTTTGAAGTCGTAGAATGGATCTCCAACTCGAATACCGGCCATGTCGAAAACCAAAGGAAAACAAAGTATATGTCCAAATGGAATGACAAATTGACCGATGTATTGTAGTGAAAAAAAAACGAGAATAAGTTCTATGAAGCGGTGACAGCAAATATTGATTTCAATCTCCAGTGGGCCAAATCAGAGGGAGGGAATGGATGACAGAAGCAGCCCACTGTCTTGCTGTAGGGGGATAGGACGGTGAGGGGAAATTCAAAATGTACGGAAGGGATTCGGATGGCGCTGGGTTAGCAACTCATGAGACCTTGAGGCCTTCAATGGACTCGGAGTTAGGTTCGATAGTCTAATGGTGTATAATTATACAGAGAGGTTGATCTGGGGCCAATCTGGGGCAGACTTCAGCGATTCAAATTCAGGCCCCAGGTCGTAACTGTACAGCGAGCGCTTAAAGCGAATAAAGCTCGGGAAAGGCAAAGGGCTTGAGATATTCAGAGCTAGACCTTTCTAGAGTATACCGCAGCAATCATACCTATAATTCTTGTAGAGTACGCTACCACAGTGGCCTACGATGTTGGCGTAACAAGCGAGTTTCGAAACTCAGACCCCAGCCTGCCATGTCCCGTACATCCCCACGTCCCATCCGTTTGGAGATCGACGTGCGGTAATTTAGGCCCGGAATCACCGAAGGATGATCACGAAAAGCACGCCCATTTCACAGAGAACATCTAAGAACGTTCATTTAACATTGCATGTAAACCGTAAGTTGTTCACTAGATCACGTTGGAGAAATTTGAATGTGAAAATACGGATGGCGTTATCAAACGCCTCACCAGCGCCGGGAGTTCTGTTGGAAAGAACTCAAGTAAAAGGGCACAGGCGGAAATGAATCCAGAATGCATCAAATTCATTCCTATTCAAAGATGTTCAAATCAGAGTATTGCCAGTCAGCAGACAATCGATTCTCCCCTCATCCGCCGATACGCCTCGTCCGGTTTGGAAATAAATCAGGCTTTGCAATCGTATTGTGTTGTTCTAGATCAGGTGGGCCGGCGAACACCATGCCACTGAACCGCCCTTGGAGGCGTTCGTAATAAGATGAAGATATATTGTACGTAAAAATCTGCGAACCGACTCGGCAGAAGTAGTATAGGCTAAAGTGCCCTAACGATGCCCACGAAAGGAGACTCTAAAGAACGATCTTTTCTGTGCGTTACATTGCCGATCACTCGGATAAATCATTGCACTTGACGGAGCTGAATGCAATCTGGGCTCATATCAGAGGTATACCGCGATCGTATAAGATTCTCTTCTGTGGCTTTGATATCTGTAGAGGCAGCAACGGTTGAGTTGACCGGTGAAAAAATATAGAGGTACAAGGCTTACACATCGCCACATGTTTGGAGTGGAACCTCGTCAGGGAAAGATTTCCTGTTAAATTTTTGATTATTGGTTCAGAAACGGATAATAGTAAAATGACTGGGCATACCGTGCATATACCAGAGCCCTTTGGTGGGGAATGGCCTGAACCATGTCATCTCGCCCTCGTCGTTGACACCAAAGAATGGTGGACACTTGGCTGCAATCTGGTCTCCGCATAATCGCGCGACGAATTGACGGACATCACCACCTCTGAAAGGCAGTTAGTGACGCATTCAAATTATTAGACGGAGTTTATTGCATACCCTGTAGCGCAGATGATCACGTCGGCATCAAGCTCACTCCCGTCCTCGAACTTCAGCCCATGTTGACCATACTCTTTGATGGGGCTATCGTTCTTGATCTTGATCTTTCCATCAATAATCATCTGTGCAGCTCCGACATCGAAGTAGTGACCTCCACCCTTCTGCTTGAGGTTCAACAAAATACCTGCCCCAGCCACCCCGTTGTTCAGCTTGAACCCTCTTTCTCGCAAGCCGTCTTGAATATCCCTAAAAAGCGATCACGTGCAATCAGGAAATGCTGTGCTTCCTGACGGATCGGCGCTTACTTTTGTTCCGTGAGGATTGCTTCCGTGTTCCGTTGAGCTAGACCTCCTTCCAAGAGGAGGTGAGGTATCGAATGGTACAACTGATCGGCGATATGATTTGGGGGAGATGTTTCGCTATAGAGCGCTGTTTAGGCGACAATTTAAAGAGTAGTCGGAATGAAAAAAGGCAAAGTTAGTCAAGGGATGAATCGATGACGGATCGCAGCACTTGCGTTGCCCATTTGACACACATACCTCCAGCAAATAATCCCCAACATTTATCCAGATTCATGACAAGAGTTGCAGAGCGCTGGTACATTGTAACATCTGAGCTTGTTGTTAGCGTAGGCTCTTTGTATCCATGACAGCACAATTGATACGTGAAATGGAGCCTACACACCTATATTCGCATTGGCGAGATCATACGCAATGTCATGGCCTGAAATGAGTGAGAGAACAATGAGAATTCATGCTGGAAACGACACGCAGTCAGGGCACACCTGAGTTACCCGTGCCAATTACGATGACTTTCTTGCCAGAGAACGTCGATGCGCGTTGGTATCTGGAAGAATGGATGACTTGGCCTCGGAAAGCATCCTGTCGATGAATCTTACAATTAATACCTGGAGACAGCTTTAAGAGCTATATCGAACCTCGTTTGGAATATTCGGCATTCTGGGTACGCCATCTCCCTGACCCGTAGCCAATACTACAGCATAATGTCAATGAAGACCGGGGTATTTTCACTCGTAATACGGGTGAATCGTTAACAGGCGGGAAGTACATACCGAAGTGATTTACGTTGAAAACACGTATATTCCCATCTGCCCTTCGAACCCGAACCGTCCAAGTCTCGTCCTTGTGCTGCACTGCGTCCAGAACGACTGAGGATGTCCAAATGTTCAACTCGAGAATGTTAGCGTAGTGTTCTAGCCAGTCGGCCATCTGCAAGCCACAATCAGTACAATATTTTAGAAAAATAATGATCTGAAGATACGACCTTGAGGCCAGGAGAGTATTTGGGCCATGTTGGGGGAAATCTGAGAAGGTCGTCAGAATTAGTATCCGAGGAAAAATTAACATATTCCTCACGGTAGGTATGGCATGTTATCGTACCCTGTTTACAGAAAAATGCATTAGAATCCAGAAAGCAAACGAATGTAGAGAGCAAACGCACAAATGGGAAAATGAAGACACAAGGAATCATATCTCTTCCTCCACGAATCTCCAATTCGTGTATCCTTCTCGATGACCAACGTCGGCACGTTGAGATACTTCAATCTTGCAGCCAAGCTCAGCCCACTCTGGCCTCCACCAACGATGAGAACAGAGGGGTTGGACTCTGAGAAGCGTCGTTCTTCTTCCCAATTCTGCTTCCATACACTTGCTGCAACGCGTTTTTGGTTCCTGGCGGCACCAATCCGTTCCGGAAAGGCGGTGAGGTTATCGAGATTGGTGAATATTGTATAGGCCTTCCACTCCAACTCTCCTCCACCCATGGAAGATGGGTTGGGTACAAGACGAACGACGGCATTGCACTGACCGACGTTCGTCTCAAAATCGAACATGAGGAGGATCCATACAATGTCAGGGTACGGCTTCTGGACACGTACGGTGCCACTCTTCCATTTGAACGAATGCATCGTCATCTCTGGAATCCGGGCGTCGAGGAACGGCCCAATTTGTGCCTCGCCTTCGAAGGTGCGTATGTCCCATGTCAGTGCGTATACGTCTCTCCAGAGAGCGTCTGTGCATAGGAGCCGCTCGACGATGGTGCTGGTGTCTTGGGACTGAGCAGAAGCGGAAAAAGCTTGGAACCAGTCCTCCGCAATTTGAGTGGCTGTGCTCTCGCTGATGCAGGGCTGCACATCGGATAATCCAAGGCGGGAGAGGGTGGGGAGGCGGAATTTGGGAACGATTCCAACTGTGGGATCCATGTTTTTTTTCTTCCGGCGTATGGGTTGTTTTCTTGAAGGTGTAGATTCTTCAAGTCGGGGAGCAAGATGTAGTCTTTCAACAACAAATCTAGGAAGGGAATTTTTAATAGAGAGATCTCCGAGCAGTCTGGAGCGTCCGCGTTTGATGAGTCTGATGGTCGTAAGAGTATCGAGTATAAATTTCAACGAGCACAGGACAACATATCCCAGGTAAATCGAGATATTAGCTGCTTGTAAATACTCTGGATCACACACCGGTGATCGGAATGATCTCCAACCCATTTAAACCAGCTCAGAACGTCTAAAGATAGCATTGCTCAGTAACAACGATAAAGGTCGGCGCAAGACGTTTCAGTGTCGACCGGGCTGTAATATGTATTGTAATATGAAGTAGTAGTCTAAATTACTGCGGAGCACTCCCAATGGTCCTCCCGAGTGCGAGCTCGGTACAGAATTTCTTCAAGGCCTCGCCCAACTTTCTATAATCGCTGATCTAAAAAATATCACTGTCAGTTTGGGATTCGATGAATAGATGTGTAGTTTACATCATTGTAAATTTGGGCACTCATCCTGACCCACCATCGCTCGCGGTAATAGAATATGGGTGCAAACACTCTGTATTTGTCCAACATTGTATTTTGGTATGATAGATGGATTTCGCCCGTCGGTTTGATATCGTGGTGAAGCGGCAGAGCCACGTTGACCTAAATAGCATGAACATGAATAGAATATCTATTGCTTTGATTTATATACGTACCATATTTCCAATTAGCTCTCCTGGATTAACGTCGGAGTCCATGACCTCTGTGTGGAGAATTTCGGCCACAAGTCGCCCACCGCGCAACGCCAAACTATGACAGTAGTGGTTGATTTTCTTCTCGCCGCCGATGTAGTTGCGAAATGCGAGTGCTGATTTAGATTCAGTGGACGGATATTGGGTAGCATTTACGAGATACTGACCATATTCAATACTCAAGACGGACATTGGATCGGCCGATCCATTCCCTGCAGAAGGAAGGTGTGTTCAAGGGGCGTCATAGATAGTGAAAAGTATCTTACAGTAGAACGTTGAGACGAATGGGCTGGGGTTCTTGCCTGGTGTAGGGTACGCCAGTGCGGGGGTCAGTGTCGAGCGTATGAGCCCTTGATTTCTAGTAGAAGTCGTGCTTTAAACGGGAGGTCCACATATCATTCGATTGCGTCATACCTCAGTGGAACATAGAGAACAGAACAGCCTCGCTTCGTGAAAAGCCATTTGCTGCAGTTCTATACAACTAATTAGACCCAAAATTCAATGTTGTTGAAGCAACATATGTGCACTCACACTCATCCAAAAGTCTGGATCGGCGGCAGCGACATCAAGGTTCTCCTCGTGGCCAATGGAGTGCGCACCGTCCACAACGCTCCAGGCACCTTCCTGGCGACAGATACGTACCATCTCCTTCCATGGAAGGACAATACCAGGAGAAGGCATTATGGTTTCAAAGATTGCCACTACCCTTCCATTGTTTCCCACCGTTGAAGCGACTTGGGCCTTGATATGATTCTGGAACGCTTCCACAATAGATTTGTGGGAAAGAGGGTAAGGCAGCTTGAAGACCGACTTTTTCGGGACATCTAGCCTGTTGATGGACAACAGAACGGCGTCAAAGACAGAGTCGGCTGAGGAAAATGCATGATAAGTAGATGAAGACCACATCTTGCGAGTCCAAACTCACTGTAGACGATGATGTCGTTCTCAGTCCACTCGAAATTCTTCAGCACGGTGGTGACAGCGGTCGAGATATTCGGAACGAAGACACAGGTCTCGACATCCACACCAAGGATAGGCGCGACGAGCTCACGAGCTTCATCAATGCGTGCCAAGAGCTTCTGTCGCAGAAATGCATCTGGATTATGTTCAATCTCCTTCGTTATCTCAAGGCATCCATCCTGAACGGGTTTGGGAAGTGCCCCGAAAGAACCTTAGGGTCGTATATTTAGAGCTTATCTGCAACGAAAAAGACTAAAAGCTACCATGATTCAAACTCGTGAACCCCTCCTCCAAGAAAAACAATTCCCGTGCGTCATGGCCGAATTTCGGAACAGTAAACGTGTAAAAGTCGGAAGATATGCCCATTGAGTGCAAGGTAGTGTATGTAGCAGAAAGAAGTGAGAAAAGCGACAGGGAATGGCTTGACGCTTTGATTCTGCGTTGGCCTTTGTGAGTGTGTGGATTTAACGTGCTGACGGACCGGAAAGCACTGCTTTATCGTTGCGTCTATTTTTAGGCGCCCGTGGATCAGGCCGAAACGCCGGAGATGACAATTGCAACTCTGCTCCTCTGTCAAGGCTGTTGGATTGTTCAATGAAGATAGTATTCGCCCACAACGGCACCGGAGGATAAGTCGTTGCTTCTACCCCTCAAGAAGCTGTTTTACTTGCGCTGAAACAGATGCACTTATTTGATTTGCTGCGAAAGACAGAGCGCCCATACAACGCATAACGTTGGTGTTTTCTATTTATAGAACTATGCTTGAACATTGCACCCGTGCCGTAAGCTGTTTCGTTAATATTTTTTGACTTACTCCGGGCCTGATCGTATTCTTCCGAGTTGTTGAAACCCTTGCACATCAGGATCTGCTGATCTTGATTTTGATTTTGGAAATCAGAAACGTGCCTTCAGACATGCCGTCTCTGTGGAAAACCTCAACATCCCGTATTCAATTTCAACGGGATCCTATCAGCGGAAACGTATGAAACGAATAGAAGAAGCGCGTCTTCTCTATCTAAGAACTCTCATGAGATCATGTTGGCTGATGAAACGCGCGATGCGCAAAACAAGCCTCACCCTGCCTCACCTCAGGTATTCGCCGCTATCCATTGACACCAAAGTTGACAGTGTCCAGAGCAGGGTATTGTCCGAGTCATACTGGGATACGTAAAGTCCAATTCGAGGACAAGGTTTTAACCCGCCATTACGACCCAAAGCCGCAGATAGTATGGAGACCATATAATGTTTGAGATAAATGTTAGTGTGTCTAAAAATAGAAATAGAACATCGCCGAATCATCATCGTCTGGATACTGTATTCATGTACACCTACCAATAAGATCAACATATCACCAATTACCTCGGCAGACTCGTAGCTGTTGCATGTTAACGCGGTTCGGCTTCGGGAATATCTGTCAGGAAAAGGCTCGATGCCTTCCGACAACAGAGAAATTGGGATATGACATCCTCAACATGTGCGCCGCGGCTCTACATACATAGCTCGGAGGACGCACGTAGTCTGTCTAATCGACGATCGGCCAGGAATAGAGACATAATGGTAATTGAATGAATCAACTTCTAAAATTTGACTATGTTCTTGTGCTCCCCGGTCGTATCGGTTTGGGTTTCCACGGTACCTGCTTGGCCCACGACGTGATCTAAAATTCAGTTGTAAATATCTCCTAGTAGCGTAGAGCTAACTTCCGCACCAGTGCCGTGTATCAGAGGAGGAGATTGTGTATGTCACCCCGAGATGTCGGGCGACCTCATTTTGGGGAATTGAATGAGGTGTGTGTCTCCTCCTTCCCTATATAAAGGATAAGCGGAGAGAAACTCTGATTTCGAATCTTCCCACCATACCCACGCTATCGTTAGAGAGTGCCAGTAGTTGCTCCTAAATCTCAGCGAACATGTCGGCGTCTACCACTCACTTCATCGTACCTCCATCTGAGATGGATATCGAGTACACTTTCGACTTTCATTTATCGAATAACCCCAACTATCCTGCATTTATGCACCCAACCTCTGTGGTCAATGAGAAGCGCTGGTATACGTACAGCGAAATCGTCCCTGCCATCCATCGCGCGGGAAAAATCATGAGTCAAATACTTGGCGTGGACGCCAACACCAGTCCAACACCTCTCGTTGCTATTTTCGCGGAAATAAGTGCGTATTCCTGAAAGAAAATTTGGGAGTAACCTCATCTTTATCCTTTAGATAATTTAACCTACGCAACAATTTTGCTGGTAAGAGGAGTCTTTTTTCAATCCGATCAACGTGAACTGAAAGTCCAATCTTTCCAGGGCATGATGCGGGCTGGAATAACTGCATTCCTCATCTCACCACGTTTTCACCCAACTGTAGTGGCCGAACTCCTGCGGATGGCCAGCCCATCTCACATCCTGGTCAACGACAGCCTTCGTGACAAAGCGCACCTCGCCTTCCAGGAGCTGGCCAAGACCCCGGAACACACTTTGCCAACAATTATAAATGCACCACTCCATCATCAGCTGTACACAGGGGACAACACCTTCGAACGACTTCCCAAACACTCGGAGGAATTTGCGAAGAGGGCGCTCATTCTCCATTCTTCGTGTAGGTGACTCGTGAGCTCAGGTTTTGGTACCCTCTGATTCTTGCGTCGCAGGCTCTACTTCGAATTGCCCTAAAATCATTGAATGGGCGTCTCATTATGTCAGATCTAATTCGCTGACGATAGGTAGCTTTAGCCGCATTCACAGAGAAGCTCGTGCACTGACCATTTTGCTCGTGCAGACTACTCAGATGTGGAGATGGAAGGAAAGATCTTTGGTGCTCAATCAGCCGAGTTCTTCCACACAGCAGGCCTGTGTTTCTTGTTTTGGCAGGTATGTTCTCCGTCTTTTTCCTAAAAGCAGTCCTGGCTTTCGTTCGAGGACTGATGGTATTTTGTTCGATTATTTTCACAGCCTCGTGCAGGATTTATTATGGCCATACTACCACCCGAAGACCCCAAAGCAGTGATCCCTGCAGACAGGGATATGGCGTTCGATGGGTTTGTGAAGAGTGAAGTGTCGATCGTCTGGTCATCTCCCCGGAACTTCGAGGTGGGTGGTTTATTTATAGGAACTTGGCCTGAGCCGACGACTTAACGAAATTAATAGGCATGGTCGAATGATCAGAAGAAGGTCCAGTTTCTGGCGGAAAGGGAGTGCATTGTGTTTGGAGGCTCTCAGTTGAGCAAGGCCGCTGGGGATAGACTAACGTCAAACGGGGTCAAGATTTGCAACGTCTACGGAGCGTGAGTTGATCCCGCCCTACTATTACTATCTCTCAACTTATCGTTGCATCCTCCTTCAGAACGGAATGCGGGTACATCAGCAAGTTCCTATCAGGTATGATTAATTGATTCTTGATACCTAATTTGCAACGTAGAGCATACTACTGACACGAGCAACCAGAACCCCAAAGCGAGGACTGGGAGTACTTTTCGTTGAACCCTGGAATGAACGTCCAGCTTGTGCCGAGAGAAAACGGGACATTCGAGACCGTTGTAGTCGTAAGTCTAAACATCAATATAGTCCACCCTCAGTTGATATTGAAGTACGTGTAACCTGTAGTCCCAAAAAGGCTTCCACGAAACGGCGGTCATCAACACGACATGGAACGGACGAAAGGCGTACGCGACGGGAGACGGCCTAGTCGCTCATCCACAAAAGGAGGGATATTATAAAGTCATTGGAAGGAATAAAGACCAGATTTTGTTGTCATCCGGACAGGTGGTACGTGCACTGCTTTTGACCCTGTCCCAATAAGCGCTCACCTACGGAACTTTTATCTTGGATCAACTCTAGGTTGACCCAATTATGCTAGGTATGGGTGACGGATTCTGATCAAAGCTATTTGAGCTCACGGAGCCCCACTGGATCTAGAGGACTCGTTCCGTGATCATGAGGAGATCAAGTCTGCTGTGGTGTTTGGGCACGGTCGGCCATTCCTCGGTGTGCTGATTTGGTCCAACGTCAAGGAAAGCAGGCGAGAGACCCCAGGGACAAATGGATACCTCTCTATGATATGGTAAGCCACGCGACTAATTACATCCGTTTCTTTTTTCACAAGAGAAAATAGGTCATACCTCACAAGCTTTATATGGCAGCAACCACCAGTGGAACCTGAGAATGATCCAGTCGAACAGTTCTGGTATGTCCCTTTCACAGAGTCCATCTGAAGTTTAAGTCTGTGGCTCAAACGTTCAAATAGGTCCATAATTGAGGAGAAGAATAAAGGTTTACCCCCATACTCTCAATTTAGAAAAGAGACATTCTTGGTCGCAGATCAGGAGCGGCCTTTCCATATTGGCGAAAAGGGACTCCCAAAACGTTCACTGATTTTGGATGACTATAGGAAGGATATTGAGAGGTGTTACATGGCTTGCTTATAGCCGTACTTAGGCTTTATCGATTATCGCTAGACATTGTTGTTCCTTGGCAGTCAGTACTAAGTATTGTAGTGTAGCAAAATAATAATACCTGTAACGATACCGTCTTGTTTTTCCGCTGACTGGATTCTAATCGCCGTCAGATCAGAGGGACCTCATTCAGGATCAACATCGTGGCCGAGCCTTGCCGCATTCCTAAGACCGCGGATTCAATTGACCTGGAAGGAATCAGAGGGAAATGCCCACAGATGTGGTCGAGCAGTAGGGCATCGGATACTTCAAGGTGGCAGCAGCGATGAAGATAGCGATGTACAAGGCCTGATTGTCGATCGAGTAGTTTTTGGGGAGGGATCCATGCCCTCCATGCAAGAGAACAAGACTTTCCGGTCGCAAGAGGTCGCAAGTTTACAACTCGCGTAGTCGATCTCGTGTGTCAACCAAGAGGTAGTGTGGCAAGAAATACTATATCTGCTGGGATATAAGCCGGGTTTGATGATCATATTCCAAGATATTGCTTGCCTGAGACTTGGATAATCTTGGTCAGAGAGTAAACACCGTTCAAAAAATTAGACAATAGCTCGTGGCGGAACGTGGAGAACATGTTTTGTTGATGGTCAGTGAAGGAAAAAATCGACATGTCCGGACATGTCCGATACTGATCAAATGTAAACATTACGTGATCAAATAAATTGGCCCAAGTTCCCACGGGAACGGGCCGAATGGGAGTGGCAAGTAACACGTAACGCGTAACGCAGCGTAATTCGTCGTTAAACTTTTTGCATGAACATTGAATATTACAGCTGTAAGCTGCAGAACAATAGCCCATGTTTCAGAAAACGCACACACGCACACACTGTGCCAAAAGATAGAGAGTTGACCAAAAGAAACAGAAAATATGCCATTTTGGGAATCTTTTACTTACTATTTGCCGCTGTAAACATACCCATTAATACGGTTGCTAGCCTAGTCCTGTACAATAACAATCTTCGTCCAAGACAGTGAAATGATTCGGGTATATCCCCGTCCGGGTTGTGTCGGCGCCTCTGGACATCCATAATGCTTTCGGACTAGCAACCGTGATCGCTATTGTTTCGTTAATGATGTCCTATTTGGGCGCCTTCAAGGTTGCTTCAAGGTATATAATTCGCCCTCCTCCCGGATTCCTCAAATTTCAATTTCAGCCACCTTTTCCTTTCTTCCTTTTCCAATCCTCCAACCCGGCAGCGCCGCTTCCACATTCTTGACGAATTTTGGCACAAACATGGACTTCTTTATCACCCTCACCTATGGTTCTTCCTCGACTTCCATGGTCGATAGCCCTGATTTGAAGCCTCCAATGAGCGATACCGACAGGGGTAGTGATCCAGGAAACTCCGGAAAGGCATACTGTGTCATTGCTTGACTACTCTTTGGAGTTCTTGTGCTTGTAAGGTATTTTCCAAACTGCACTCTGCAAGACTGAATATTAATTGCGGAATAGAAGAAATCCTACTTCACGTTAATCCTCTTAATCCCCCGCCAGCCGGACATATGTACCTCCATGATCTACTTATCAACCCTCTCTCCGATACCACTATCTGTAGATTAATTTACCTAATTCATGTTTTAACGACAGTGCAACTTATTTTTATTGGAGATAAGATCAAGATAAGATGATCAATGTTTTTATCCCAGAAAATCCTCCGCGAGCCCCGGGGAAATGGTAATCTTTATCATCGTAGACCACATATGTGCGCTATGAGCCTGAGCTCAGAGCTGAGAAGGAAACCCTGGAAAAACGGCCTGCCACGGTGATTCTGAGATGATTCAAGGCACGTGCTGGGAGTTTGCATCAGCAATTTCTCACCATTTTAATTTACAGGGTAGAGATCACGGAGATTTCACCATATGAGACAAATCCA
This sequence comes from Psilocybe tampanensis, assembly GCA_019904355.1. NCBI lineage: Eukaryota > Fungi > Basidiomycota > Agaricomycetes > Agaricales > Agrocybaceae > Psilocybe > Psilocybe tampanensis. The sequence continues at coordinate 8,050 of JAHXRV010001986.1, read as the reverse complement.
TGCCGATGCTCCAGCATGGGTTCAGAAGATCCATTTCTTTCCCTAAACCCACCACCACCACATCTTTTCTGTTTTTGCGCTCCTACAAACGAGTCATGAATCTCATCAACCCAAGAGACGAGAGAGAGTACCTTCCCATTGCGGACCATGCCTTGTGAGTAGAATGACGCTGAAACCTTTGGAATATCTAAAGGAATGTCATCTAGGATAGGGAATCTTCACACTGCTGCTCTCGTCAGCGTCGATGGATCAAGTGAGTCCGTCTGAATGGGTCGTTAATGTCCATTAATCATTCTGTGCAGTTGAAAGCTATTGTGTTCCGAATTTCGATTCACCCTCTGTATTCGCGAGGATCCTCGACAAGGACAAGGGAGGACACTTCTCGATCATGCCGACGGTTCCCTTCACGTCAAAGCAGAATTACTTGCCCAGCTCAAACGTACGTCCATTAATCATTTCCCATTCTCGACCGATCGATCGTCGGGGCCAACCGAGGAAGGATGTCCAAGTTGTTGATGGCGGGCCATAGGTTTTACAAACAAAGTTCATGAACGACGCGGGGGTGGTCAGCATCACTGGTGAGTTCGACCAGTCCAATAGCAGTGACTCCAGCATTTATAGATAAACCAGACTACCTGCCTCGTCCTCGCAAGGAGATCCGAACGACACCGAAACCTCTCTTACCATGGCTTGTCCGACGTGTCGAATGCATCCGTGGCAACCTCCCAGTCCTCATGCAATGTGCTCCTGCCTTCAACTACGCCCGCTCCACCCACACAACAACCATCATCGATGACGAGAGCACCCTCCCTATTGTTCAGAAAAAGGCCGTGTTCGAGTCCGAGGACCTCACGCTTGACCTGCGCTACGTCGTTGAGAACACGATGGATGACCCCGATTCGACCGTGCCGGAGATATCGATGGAGTTCCTCGATTTGTCGACCAAGGGCCATAAGGGTCTGGCAGTGCAGAGCCTGCTCGAGCTGACGGAAGGCCAGTGCGTTACGTTTATCCTCCGCACCCCTCCGAGTCCATCCGCGGACTCGTCTCAGGCGGGACATGGCGACTCGACTGAAATTGATGTCGTGAAGGGGAAAAAAAGCGTGAAGATACAGAAGAGAATAAACGGACGTGCGCCTGATGATCCCCTTCTGACGAAAGAGTTGATGGCAGCTTTGTTACACGTACGTGTCTCTCTCTCTGCGTTCTTGTTTGCTTGTGACAATATGAGCCACAGGCGACGAATAGATACTGGTACGAGTGGATCTCGCAGTCTACGTACCACGGTTCTTGGAAAGAAGCCGTGATACGTAGTGCACTTGCACTCAAGCTTTTGGTATATGAGCCAACTGGTGCGCCGAAGATTTCTTTGTTGTTTGGAATCTTTTTCAAACGATGGTGATGCACAGGTGCTGTCGTGGCGAGTCCCACATTCAGTCTTCCAGAATTTATCGGAGGCACCAGAAATTGGTGAGCTCAAACTTAATGTTTCCAAGAGCAACTATTTAATGGAAATAGGGACTACCGTGCATCATGGATCCGAGACTCATCATTTACCCTTTACGCTCTCATTCGACTGGGATTCACCGAAGAGGCGAATAGCTATCTCGAGTTTATCTTCGAGCGGCTGAGAAATAAGAATCCAGATGGGAGCCTGCAAATTATGTATACCATTCACGGTTCGTCGACATCAAGATATCATCGACATCTTTTCATTGCTGACGCTCGCCTGCTATTATCTAGGAGGGAAAGATTTAGAAGAGATTGAACTTCATCATCTTGACGGACATAAAGGCTCGAAACCGGTCAGGATCGGAAACGGGGCCGCTAATCATATTCAGTTGGTACGTCTAGCACTCGCGACAGTACCGTACAGTCACTCATACCCATTCCCCAGGATATCTATGGAGAACTGTTAGTATAGTTTTCTTAACTTGACCTCGACTCTGGATTTCTGAGACGATTCTGCTACCTTCAAGAATGGATTGTATATACCTTGGTCAGAAGGTGAGTTTTTTGATGAAGTGCGTTCACCCAAGGCAATCGTTCTTAATACGTTTGTATAGTTTGGAAAACCTTTGGTATGACAACTTATATCATGTGGAACATACCCACACTTACCTCTTTTTACCTCACCTACAAGTCCTACGATGATTGGTATGTGTTGTCATTGTTGTGATGACGTCATACTCAGACGTACTGTTGGTTTTCAGGGTACTCGTCAGAGAACTGTAAGTTCCTAATTTTGAATTATGCATACTGGCCATTCATAACCACATCGTACCACAGTGTTGATTGTATGTCTACCATCTGCATGGACTAGAACATATGACTCATAATCCGATTCCCAAGACGTCGTTACTATTTCGAAAGAACCTGATTTGTGCGTGAATTCTTCACTTTCTCTGAATAGTGTTCCCTTACAATAGATTTCGAACTCTTAGATCTATTTGGGAGGTCCGCGATAAGAAGCGCCATTTCACGGTAAGCACCTTGTGGTATTCAAATACGAAGGAGTACAGTATATGAACCTTCACCATTTCAAATAGTATTCGAAGGTAATTTGGCCTCTTTTCATCTGCCGAGGTGCCCATATACTGATATTTTTTTTCTTGTTCGTAGGTCATGCTTTGGTGGGTATCACTACCTCGTTCACCAGTTCCTTAAAGCTCATTTTTGGTCTGTAGGGTCGCGATAGACAGAGGTCAAACTTACTCTTGGGTCGGATCCGAAATATCGAATGCTGATATTCTAGAATTCTTTTTCCTTAGGTCTTCGACTTGCGGATAAGCGGTCTCTGCCCTGCCCAAACCGCGCGACATGGCTCGCGGCCCGAGACGCTCTTTACGAAGAAATCATGGAAAAGGCGTGGAACAAAGAGGGAAAGTACTTTGGACAGAGCTACGAGGATAACGACGTGCTTGATTCGGCGGTGTTGATCATGCCACTGGTGTTTTTCATGCACGCTGTGAGTTTGCTTTACTTGTGTCTTTGAATTTTGAAGTTTGGGGCTGAGTGTCTTTTGTTTGACGATGCTTACTTCGTTTAGTCCGATCCCAGGTTCACGAGTACCCTCAAACAAATTATGAAAACGCCCGAGAAGGGTGGTTTGACTTCCAATGTGAGTTCCTCCTCTTTTGATCGTTGTCTGGTATGACCCTAAAAACATTTTACGACTATAGAACCTTGTCTATCGATACGATACATCTAAAGCAGACGATGGGGTCGGTGGAGAGGAAGGGACTTTCTGTTTGTGTACTCTCTGGTAAGTACAGTGGGCCGGTGTCATAAGTTGGATTGTATACTTACCAGTAGGAATATTCGTGAATAGGTGTATCGAGGCTCTAACTCGCGCAGGCGAGGTCGACAAGGCTCTGCTTCCGAAGGCTGTGAACATGTTTGACGTGCGTATATCATATCCGAAGAAGAAGAAAGAACAGAACATTTTTTATTGACATGCCCGCCTGTGCACCTTTTTTGGTTTGTTTCAACCAGGACTTCCTCCTTTACCTGAATCATGTGGGGCTATGTACCGAAGAAATCTCCGTCGCTGGTGAAGCGTTGGGTAACGCCGTACAGGGCTTCACGTACGTTCATACCTTTTTTAAGAAAGAAAAAAAGTCATCTTCGTTCGTCCTGTTCATACCTATCTTCACAGACACGTCACCCTCATTTCGGCGGCCTACAATCTCTCGAGGACCCTCAACAAATCAAAGTGATTGCGAACACCTACTTTTACAATCTGCAATGTCGAATCTGGAACCCGAATCTTTCATGTATATCTATAACGGAATCTATCCATATCTCCAGCAACTATCTATTACATTTTGTGACTTTACATGTGGCCCGACGACTTCGGCCCACCCGTCGAATGGCGGGGCTTGACTTTCGTTTCTTTTGTTTTTTTCTAATTCTGTTATAATTCCATGGTCGGCTTGAACGAGTGTTGGTAACCATAGCATCGACGTGGCTGGTATTCGATTTGGAGATTCAACATTATACGACTTCAAACTCTCTGGAGATAATCGACCGAGCCGCACACAATAAGTGCGTAACGCATTTCTCCCGGTGACTTCCTTTGCACGCTCCCAGAAAAACTTCGCTTCATTTGACTCCTTGGACGGCATACGGGGTGCAATATCCTGTAAACTAGCTAGCTCCACCAAAAAAAGGCTCCCTGGAGATATCAGAATATCCAGCATACGTCTTTGGTGACCCAGCAACGCGCTCATTGCCGACTTCACTTATGCCCAGAAAATCCTTCATATTCCCTTGCTCAAGCCGCTTGAACCCGGGCTTCAGTCGCTTGACCTTGAAACTCCTTCCGGCGTCCTCCCCTTTACGCAACAGATTGGTGTCTCTGTAGCCTCATGTTGAAGGATTTCGACTCAGGGGGTTTCGAGTTCGGTGATCTGGTGCTTCCATTTGGACACGATTGGGAATACATATGAGAAGGTTCAACTTGAACAAGTTGTCAAATTCGACGACTTGAGACTCGGATAATCCTCCCCGGGCGTAGCCGCATTCTTGTCCTGGTCATCTCATCAAGCCTGGTTGGAGGAATAATCCCATGTGGCACTTGAAGGCTATGGATCATCTCGATACTTATCAGGAAATAGTAAACCACAACGCAGAAACGTTCGTTTTTCTCTGTTCTGCTCTAACTTCGAAGGTGGCACATTTCGGGGCACATATTTCGGCGATACCGGATCGATCGTACATACGCAGATCCTCAAAATGGGGTAATATGATCAGGACATCCACGGAATACGGAGGGATCCTTCGCTATTCAGGGCGACGTTTGAGCGCAAATTTGAGCATGAATATTCGCACCTAAAGCTTGCGTAACACTGAAAACGGTGCCCATTTTGGAAGATTTTCTGATAATGGTCAAGTGAGAGTGGGACAATCCCGTCAACGAAGAAGGTCTAGCTCTGGGGTTCACGCGCACCTTCCAGGCCATCGCGTTGTACGCTAAATGTTAAGCGCTCGTCACGCACATCGCGAGCTGATCTCTCGGTGGTGCAGCGTCTTTGGACGAGCCACTTACTATATGTAATCTTAACGGCAGTGCACCATTGCCCAGTTCGTGGCCCATTTGCGTTACTACCAAGTTGTCATCCCCCTCTGCCGATCTTCACATTGTCCTCGGCGTTCTGTCCCCTGAGAACATGATCTGTGCTGGCATCTAAATTCTCTCCGTTCATTTCGCCTCACAGATTGATGCCAATATTCTGGCCACACTGTAGAGCTCCTTGTTCTTGTCTTCAGCTAAACAAAACGGATGTTTGATGCTCCCATTTGGACTGAGTGGGAATACGCGGTAAAGCGACCGACAAGTTGCCAAATTGAGGAGACTCAGATGACTCAACAATGCTCGCCGAGATGGGCCGTGGTCTTGGTATTCTCTTGGATCAAAGTCCTGAGGTCAATACTAGGAGGTTCACGGCAAACAATAATCTGGCACACACCACCTGTGACCGTATGGAAACACTGCGTTAGAGTGCAGGTATGAAGTCCCAGACAACCGCGCAAAAATCGACATCCCGCATAGAATTTACGCGACAAGAACCTTTAGTATAAATATGGAGAGAATTTGAGTCTCAAATCCTCAGAGTCAACTCTTCTCTTCATCTACATCTACAGACATGAAGTTCTCTTTCGCTCTTGCTGCTATTGCCGCTGCTGCGCTCCCTGTCTTCGGTGCCCCCGCACCTGAGGCTGAGGCTGAGGCACTTGAAAAGCGCGACTTGTCCGTCTATGTTTGCGAGGGAACGTAAGTACTGTCATTCTGTGCCTTTCTAAACCATCGTTGCTCATCGTCGATGCAGTAACTTTGTTGCTCCCTGCATCAATTTCCACCCTGTCTGGAACCAATGCTATCCATTCGCCGCGCTCGGCCTTTCTGGCTACCAATCCTGGGGCCCTGGAACTGGTCAGTCATCGATTTATCCTTTCGGTTTTTCTTTTGTCGAACTAAATCTCGGCGTAGGTACCACCTGCCTCTGGTACACAGGCGCTGCATGCACTGGCACCCAATCCGGAGCGGTCAACAACCCCGGCTACACCGACGTTCCCGACTTCTGGAAGTTCAACACCGCTTCCTGGAAGTGCTGGAACTAAATTGCGCAGATGTTTATGTCCCGTGATATTCAAGGATTGAAAAATAGTCCACCGTAGCACGTTAAATTGAAATGATTTTCATTGTATATGGCAGAGGCCGGGCCGGATCTTTCTGCGGAAGTGCTTAAGCGCCCAAGCGGGCCTCACGCGCACGGACGCTAAGTCAAAACACAGACTACACAGTTATATTAAGGAGATAAAGAGTCGGTCGCTTAGGCTTAAATTTGGCCTGAACTTGGCCTAAGCTGTGGATATAGTACAGTGCATACTTCTGAGAAAATCAAGCAGAGCTACATATCACGTCAAGTACGGTGATTCTTGGAATTGGAAGTGGTGGAAGAGCGAGATTGCTTCGTTGTGGTCGCGACATATTGAGATTGATAGGCCGCATTGACCTGAGCGGGATGCTGATAATTAACAGGCTCTTCAAAGCTTCCGGAAGACTGGTGAACGTTTCCGGAGGGGTAATGGGAGCTACTGGCGCCATACTGGTATACCTGGTCTCCCGAATACTCGGATGATTGATGAGTCCTCGCCGTGGCATAATCGCTTGTGCTTTCGAGGGAGGGGGTACGATGTCCCTGTCCAACTGTTGCTGGAGGCTGGTGAGAGCTATACTGACCGTGACCGCGGTGTCCTTGCAGCGCATGTGGCGGATACTGTTGATCCCGTGTATGTGAGCCTGATGCCCCTACGTTGGAGACATAGGTATTTGGAGGCTGTGGTCCAGCGGTTGGGTTCTGGCCAGAATTGATTGGAGGACTTTGCACTACAATATCTAAAGTTGGTCCTCGTCCCAGGATACTGTCACGATTCGAAGCTTGGGAGAGTGCCTGGGGGCCAGAACCAACCAAGAGTGAGTTCGAGGTCAGCGAGCATTCTGGAGGAGCCTAGTATGGCATGATCAACTCACCCTTGCATCTGAATGAGACACCTTTGCATCCCTATAGAACCTGTTTGACGACACCCAATTTTTTACAGAGCCTGAGACGGTCTTAGTTTCTCTGTTAAGCCGGGTCCTCTCGTCGGTCAGCCTGCCCAGGAGAGTCGGTAGAGTCAGTTTCCGAGGATCTTCCAAAAAAGAAAATATAACCTACGGGTCTATTGTGGTCTTTGCATACGCTGTACGCTCTGCTTCTGGTATGATATATTCATCTTTGTGGGGGCCGCTTTCATGGGTTTGGTTCAGAACTTTTGTAGCGTTCTCCAACTGGGTACCTCCTTCCTCGGTGTATTTGCGGGAAGACCATGGTCCATATGTTGTTGAAGCCCCAGCGATTACGGAGGCCATACCAACCATCGAAGCTGCCACCAAGGCATTACGGGCTTTATGGTCATCGGTCATGATTAAGACTTTGAGAAAATAGACTTTGAGAAAATAGAGAGGAATGTCGAGGTTGTTTAAGATATCTGACGAAGAGAGCCTCTTTTATAGCTTAGCGCTGGTTCACGTAGTACAATAAATCGACGTATCCAACGATTATGATACTCTTTCTCGGGCATACTTTCAAACCAAGAATACAAAGACTGCGTAGTAATTTACGTACCAGCGCCTTTCAGCTTTTTGTCATTTGCGGTGAAGAGATAGTGATCATGAGTTTCACCCTAACGTCATATTCCGACAAGAATTTATGATAGGCACTGCAATTATATACTAACCAGTCCAAGCACGCAGGCAGGCCCTGCAGTCTATACAAGCGGTTACTACAGATGGCGAGTCTAACCCTATAGATTTACCAGGAAATGACTTCTCGTTTATTCTAGTCGCACGGCGTCTAATACTTTGGGATAGTAGGGTTGATTAAAAAAAAAAAAAAAAAAAAAAAAAAAAAAAAAAAAAAAAAAAAAAAAAAAATCCCCCAATTCTTGCCTTTTTGGTTTTTTAAATAAAAAGGGTGGTACCCAACCCCAAAAACATTTTAAAAAA
>JAHXRV010001977.1:0-29017 GCA_019904355.1 Psilocybe tampanensis | reverse complement strand
TTACACACAACCCTTCACACAACCCTTCACTTGTAGATAAACATTCCACGTCGCCAGGGCCTCCACACCTAACAGTAGTAGCTAAAACAACGTAGAAAGGTGTAGTTACACACCCGTGCGTCTTAGTACACTGATTACTTGTAGCACGATAATAAACAGAATTCAAACAAACAAGGAGTTCGTTGATACTGGACCGTGGCAAACCTGCCAATCTCGGTAATGATATTTGGTCGACCCTAGATTGCCAAACATTCCTGCTCAGCCTTCGCGTCGGAATTCACTTTCTTGACTTGGAATCTTTCTCGGAATTGTTCTTGAACATGCCTTTGACATGCCTTGGAACATGCAACGTTGTCAACAATATCTCCTTGTTCTCCTCCCACTGTGAAATCAAAAAAATCTCAACTTGAATAAACGACTCAGTCAATTATCGTGGCAACGTTTCAAATTTTTCGAGTTCTCGAAGAGGCCAAGAATAACAAACTTTTACAGGTATCGCCGTGATGGTTTATCCCCAATACGTACCAGAAAAACAAGGATGGCTACCGCAAATCTCACTTGATACTGCGAAGCAGTATATTCTACCCCAAATGCAGGACATCGACTTTGATCAGACAAAGCTTCGACTCTCGGAAAAGGGCCTCCTTGTTGGCAATACGTGGACATCTCTGAGTCTGCAGGATAGGCCTGATGATGGCGACTACGATGACAGATACGCATACGATGACGATTGGGATAAGCACGATGAGAACCGGGCATTGTCCTTAAACAAGGTTTTCAACCAAATCACGGACTGCTGTATTTTCAAATCTCCTGGCCGGGCTCGCGAACCAACGTTGGAGTACACTTTCACCGGGACCTTGATTGATCCCTCTCGCCGTGAACCTGGTTCTCGTCCGTATGCTTTTGGTCGACTCCTTCACGACCATCCAGAGTATACCCCAAACATCCTTAAACGCGATGAAGCACCCTCCACGGAACGTTGGGAGAATATCGCCGTCGCGGTGGAATATCAACAGATTCCACAAGGATCATCTGAACTTGCGCGTCATTTATCATCCAAGATGCTATGGAGCCTACGAAAAATGATGGGTCACAACCCTCGACGACGATTTGTATACGGCCTTACATTTGGGAAGACGAAGGCACGCCTGTGGTACTACAATCGCTCTGTAATGTGTGTCACCGAAGCCTTTGATGTCTGTGAGGTAAGGCGGCCCTTTGGTTGATATCAAGAAGTTGTATTGACGACATTGATTCAGGACAACGAGAGTTTCATCTACGTGCTACTTTCCTTACAATATGCCCCCGTGGCTGACCTGGGATGGGACCCAACTATGCGGCTTGGGATTGAGCAGGACAACATTTATTACGACATCACTGTTCACCACTTGGATGAGACCAACAAAATTGTGAAGACCGTCTGGCGCACAGTCGAACTTCTTTCCAATCATTCTGCCAGAAGCTTACGCGGTCATGGTACACGAGTCTACAAGGCATACAAAATTGATGAACAGGGTCGCAGATGTGGAGAAAATGTCGCTCTCAAGGATACATGGACCATAGACGATGGCAGGAAATCGGAAGAAGAGATACTCTTGGAGATTCTCGAAAACGTTCCGGACGAGGAACGACATTACTTCCCGTCACTTGTGCCCTCAGCCTGGGGCAAAGTCCTCATCGATGGCGTCGTAGATGATACAGAAATGTCGATGATGCGTGGCCTCATGACTCAGCCGAACGCCGGTTTCGGTGAATGGACTGGAAATTCTCGCAAATTCTCAACCATCAACAAATACTTTCTCAATTATCATTTCGAGCGGGAAACCTTCAATTTTAATAAATCATCCAGTCACATTCATCGATTTGGAAGAAAAGTCCACCGTCGCACAGTCTTCCAGGAGGTTGGAATGCCTGTCACCGCTCTTCGAGATATGCCCACTATTCTTCGAGTTCTGATGGACGCGGTGAAAGGTAAGTGAATCGATGATATTCACCATGATATCCCAATGGTCGCTAACGATCACAAAATTCTCATTTAGCACTCGAAATTCTGTGTGGGTTAGGATATGTGCATAGAGACGTGAGCGCGGGGAACGTTCTCCTCGTCGGATCCAGGGGGGTCTTGATCGACTTTGAGACTGTAATCAAGATTGATTCCCTAAAACCTGAATGTCGTATAGGGGCTCTGCGTACCTCAAATCATATTGTGAGTAGAAGAATGTAGAAGCCTATTATAATCCGTCTAATGGGCTTTCACATACTAGGGCACCCCCGATTTTATGTCGACTGAGGTTTCATGTAATGAGTATGACCATGTAGATCAGATGGAACCTGATGTTCCAGAGTCGGAGATGGTGCCATTCGTCTACAACCAGATCCACGACATAGAGTCCGTATGGTGGATCTTTGTCAGGACCATTGTTTGCAATTCCGCCCCTTTACCCGTGGACGAAACAAACAAGCAATCCCTCAAAACGATCTTGAACGAGCTCAACGCTCAATTGACCGTCGCGAACAAGATTTTTGGACTAGGTGTGGAAAACTATGCTCGCAACGACCTCATTAAGCTGCGTCACAAAATCCGAACCTCCCTCGGATGCGTTTCCTTGAACAAGTTCCTCCCCTCTCTATCGCGTGGGGCAGCTTTTTTCCGCAAAACCTATGGAGCTGCGGAGAAGCGGGTGAACCAAGGATATTTCGACGACTCCGCGTTGCTCAATATCCATGAACCATTCATCGAAATTCTGAAATCCGCTCTCGACATCTCTGAAGGTGTTATGATATGCCCAATTTCGGAGGTGAAGAGGCAGGCGAAGGAACGTATCGAGAAAAGCGAGAAGAGTGTCGAAGAAAATTAAATATCACGCATAAATCGATTGGATATCCGTTGGCTGTCTGCTCATGAGAATGTTCATCGAATGACCGTCTATGATATTTATACATATCAATGCTCGTCTCGGAGCGCTGGGCTTGTCGTCGAACGTCAACGTCAATTGTGATCCCACAAATAACACAGCATCATGCATCAAGATTCAAGGTGATACGGCGCTTCTCTCTGACGGGCTCGGCCATTACTTATTATAATTTATTATTAAAGAACTCGGTCCTCCTGTGCGAAATCGTGCCTTCGACACGCCGTTGATCCGTTATCTCACGGCCACCTCGCTGGTGGCCACCATCACCTCTGGGAACTAGAGTAAGACATCAAGGATCACAATGTTGATCAGAAAAATGGAAGTGCTACTCATAGATGCAGACCTAGATTGGTTGGGGCCTCGTAAACACCCCCCTTCCCCCACGGCCCAAAATGTTCATGAATAGGTGTGCTAGCGAGTGCGATTTTGTTATCGCCGGTGATCAAGCTCATGGCATCTATTCGCAAAAATTTGCTTGGAATCTGCCTCAAAACGACTTTCACAACCACGGTACTGTCGGACAACAGGCTTATACTTAGCAGAATCACACCAAGGCTGTCACTGTTCCTGCTATCCGGTGTCAGCATGGATGATTGAATTAATTATAGAAGTAAAATCTGATTATAGGCCGCCACCTGGAGCAGATGATCTGTGCAAAGATAGCCTTTCGTCCTACTTAAAGTCGAGCAACGGTCAACCAGGTGCTGGAAAGCCCGCCCTTGACTCGGTTGTTGAACCCGGCTCGATAATGGATTTCCCGTCTTCAGGCAATACGGGGCCTTTCGCGGCTATACCTCACGATGTATTGGTCGAGCAAAAGCAGGGACAAGCTATCTCAATATGGTTGATTGGCGCGTGAGTACCTGTTAGTGAAAAGACAGGAGAATCCAAGCTGATCAGCAGATTATGGCACGCTGTAGGTTTTGTGTTTTGTGTTGGGAAATGATTATCTGTGCTCCGAAGGAGTATAGATCGGTGTGGAAGAAACCCATGAACGTGAGTCAATACTCAAGCCAAATTCTTGCAGTCGAAACATATCCTGAATCGACATCGATTGTTTTTCCAGATGTCTAGCTTGCTGTACCTCAGTTAGTAACTTTACTACAACTATTGTTCCTTCACGTCCTCAGTGGTAAACGAAGCCAACCGCTACTTTGGGCTGATAGAGTCAGAAAAATTTCCCCAAACAGTATTACTTGTTCTGATAAATCTCTTGATATTTCTAGATTCTGTTTTGTTGTGTCGATGACTACGGACGCATGGAGCCCGACAGGGTGCAAACGTAAGTGCTTGTATTACTTCCGAGGAAGATCCTTGGGCGCTTAGAATACTATGTCCGAATACAGGTGTTTACCTTATTGAGCCTATAGGCGGCGTCATCTCGACCATCCTGTCGCAGGCGATTCTTGGTGGTCGTGTATTCGCTGTACGTTATATCATACTTTGGGTGTCATTCCAATGTCTTGAGTCATTATTGACGATCGCACCCAACCCACATAGATATATTCGAGAAACAAGGTTCTCGGATACATCCTCGGAGGAATTCTGTTAGCGGAAGCCATCGTAGCAGGTATATCAGTGACCTCAATTTCGCCGCCTCAACCTATTCCAGGAGTCCCTCCCGAATCGCAGGCTCCGTGTGGGGCGTTAAAAGGCCCATTCGGATGGCTGATCACATACTGGGCAAGTTTATCATTTTGGACAAGTTGAAGCTACAACTCATGGGTATTTCAGACGACGCCATTGCTCTACGACTCGTTGATATTTGTGTGAGACATGCTGCTAGTAGTATAACATTTTACCCCATTGACACACTATCTTTTGCTATACAGATTAACGGCTTGGAAAGCATACTACCTCTGGAAACGGGAGGCGAAGACGCGACTTTTTGACATCATTTTGTTCGACGGACTATTATACTTCTTCGCTAATCTCGCCATGAACATTGTCAACGTGATGATATACTTCCTCGCTCCGGCGGCACTGCAAGATTTCAATATGGGGTGAGTGTCGTGGCTCGCCATCTCTCCACCTCTTGCTAACCATGTACTTTGTCTTTTCATACCCCAGACCTACGATTATGTTCCAAATCATTTTATCTTGTCGAATGTTCCTTCACTTGAAGGGATCCAACCATCAAATCGACTTACACAGAAGCAAATCAACTGGTGACAACCACATCAAATTTCGCTCTTACGTCTCAAACGGAACATCGCCCAACAACTCGAATCGATCGGAGAGCACAGCGGATTCAAGCGTGATACCAATTGATACAAAGCGGGCGACGGTAGTTGGCGCTCAGGAATTGGAATTTGATGTTCGGGTCACTGGAAAGGCATCGGAAGTGAAATGGGATATGGCCTAGGGTTCGGGATCCAGACAATGTGATATTATATGTGAAAATACGGTTGAAGCAAAGAAAAATAAGTGACTGATCAAATCGATCAAAGTTGGGCGTCTAAAAAGAGACATGATGCTTCATTTTGAAGGAGGTCACTTTGTGGGAAGTGTGCCTCCTAGATGAACACGATATGTCGTAGATGGGACCCATTCTAACCGATTCTTGATGATATTGTCATATCTCTTTGATTCTTCGATCACTCCCGGACACGCTTGTCGGGGTCATCTGAGGCCCTGAAGCCCGACACTAGATTACGTCTACAGGATCAGGGGATTGTGTTGTGCTAACTATAATTCATCGACTTAAATAGATTGACAAAATTTTTGTTCTATCTCGTCTGGGAGATATCATATCGCTCCAACTGCGATCCAGGCTGATGCTATCTGTGATGTATCTATGCAACAAGTTGAACAGTTGATGTTGTTAACGACAAAAACAACTTTTGTCATTCTTAAATGCAGAGACCATTCTCCTCTTTGCCCTCAGTCAAATCCACCCCCTGATCACACGCTCCGACACGGTTAATTAACCTAGACATGGATCCCATGCCTTCGGTACACGCGACAGTCTGCCCAGAGCTACCACAGGCCATCATAATCGGGGAATCCCAACAAGAGGCAACCTTTTTATGGGCCATAGCCGCGTGAGCATCAGAGCGATACTTCATTTCATGTCAGACCACTGCATGACGGATGAGCGCTGAGCCACTTCTTAGATGCTGCATTTTTTTTTGGGAGCTACTCGTTTGTGCTCCAAGAGAATATAGGATGGTTTGGAGAAAGCCAATGAATGTGAGTCTAAGTCGAGGGTTTAACCATCGAATTTATTGACTTTCTCCAGATACCGAGTCTACTTTACCTTGGTCAGTAGGTTATTCCATCGTGGAGTATTTCATGACACTGCTTATGCTCCTCAACCAAGCCAACCGATATTTTGGACTTATCGTGTTAGGATTGCCTTCCTTATCGAAAATATCCCATATCTTTCTTACGGAGAAGTCACTCTAGATTGTGTTTTTCGGCCTCACTGGCGGTGATTAGGCATTCTTCGGAATTATGCAAACGTAGGCTAAGCAAAAACAATTGGGCGCTTAACGATAAAATTTGCCTCAGTAATAACCCAACATTCGATTTGAAGGGGGTTTTCTTCTCGAGCCCATTGGCGCCTTGATCTCTACGATTCTCTCTCAAGCAATTCTTGGAAGACGTGTAATTGCTGTGGGTATTCCAGTATCGTCCGTGGGGTTGGTTTCTGGAGCTCATGGCTGCATAGATATATTCCAGAAACGAGGTCCTTGTATACCTGCTCGGCGGACTACTGTCAGGAGAAGCAATAGTTGGAGGAATATCAATTAGCAAAAGCTCGTCAGCGTTATATGCAGCCTCTGGACCTCCAGCTTCATGTGCGTTGCTACGAGCTCCATTCGGATGGCTGGTCACATATTGGGCAAGTTCCAAACACTGTCACTCCACTGCCATGGATCGAAAGTAGGCTAACAGTCCATCATAGGCAACACCACTGCTGTACGACTCACTCACGTTTTTGTAAGTACATAGGTACTGTATGTCGTGATCTCCAAGTCAGTGTTATTCAACTCTAGAATACAGGTTAACAGCATGGAAAGCATACAGCTTTTGGAAACGAGAGGAGAACGTGCCGATTTTCAATATCATCTGGTACGATGGGCTTCTATATTTCTTCGCCATTTCGGCAATGAACATCATCAACGTTATGATTCTCTTCCTTGCCCTACCAGGGTTGCGAGATTTTAATATGCTGTCAGTGACAATCTTCCATTTGTCCATCAACACCCTTCGAATTGATTTCTTTCTTTTTTGGTAATACTAGGCCTACTGCTGTACTCCAGGTCATCTTATCCTGTCGGCTGTTCCTTCATCTGAAGGGGTCTAGCCGTTCGACCGCTACAGAATTTAGTAGCCAGAACCCACGTAGTCTCAGTACTCTCCGATTCCGCTCTTGCCGTCCCAAAGGGGCGATCTCAAGTAGCGGTAGGCGCTCAAGCTTCTGACCTGACAAATCCACAAATCCTGTGTTCGGTCAAATATACATTCAATTAGAGCAAATCTGTCGTAAAACTAAGCTACAGCCTGCAGGTGCAGAGGAGCTGGGGTAAATATGTTAAACGGGAATCCTGACGTACGTGTCGCACATCGCCCCAGTATCGGTTCCATCAGAATCATTATCGGAATCATCTTCCGACGAATCACCACCTTGTCCCATCAAGTACATTGAATCCCCTACGAGGTAGAACCTCCGGAAGTCAATGTTTAGATCGAATATCTTTTTGTGAAAATGAAGGCAAACCACTTCATCTTTAGGGTGAACATAGAGACGCCATACCTCTGGCGATAGGTATTTTCGACTGTATGGTGTCCAGGCACATATGAACACAGAAGTAGGAGACAGTGGGTCTTGAATGATGGTGGGTTCGTACTTGCAAGCATAGTACCAGTGAACCTTTTGTGGGAGTTCACCTTTAATATCAGCCATCTCGAACTTCTTGGTCTCGGGTAAGAAGTAAAAAATGCTGTCATGGTTAAAATTGATTTTCTAGGCGAATACAAATATTGTCATTTGACCACTGAAAGGAAGAAGAAGAGTTAAAAGTCACCTCATCGCAGTTCTTCCGGCCAGGTAGGAGAAGGATCCGTGAATCTGAATCATGGATGGCCACACCCTTTCCAAAGACTGGGATATCTCTGGGATAGGGAACGTCGATGGCCACCCACCTGCATTTGTGGGATCCCTTGAGAAATTCGATGATGCTGTAGGAACGGTGATGATTCCACTTGTCACCGAATTCTTTGAATCCACCAAAGATATAAAGTCGGTTCTCACAACCGACAAGAACTGGTTCGAGTCTGGGAGCAGGTGCCTTTTGACGAGCGGAGAGATCCTCGAATTCTACATAATACCATTCCTTGTGTTTGGTATGTATCGCGATGAGTTTTGACGATGGTTGATCGACATCATCGCTCGTGTCGTGACCTCCAAATAGGAACACCATTGGGTGACCTCTGAGGTTTAGAAATGCGGTCCCACATGACGACAGTTTGGGAAGCGGAGTGGGTTTTCGGGCAAGATTGGCAGAGGAATACGGGTCCCCAGGTGGACAATAAACCAAGGAATTCTGTCAATGCAAAATGTTGATAAAAAAAAAAATAACTCGAAAGAAAAGGAAACCCATTACTGACAGTAAGATCTGTGAATTGCATCGTTCTGGTATCGCAAATATGAAAATAAGGCTGGGGGATTTCGTTTTCTTCGCCTGGATCCAGCCCACCGTGTACGAAAATCTTTTCGCTCCTAGAATCTTGGAGGTTTTTGTTCAGGCTGGTGAGACGGGGGAAGTCTCCTCCCAGCTTGGTGACCTCCCATGGTTCTGTTTTCACAGACATCGAGCAAGAAAAATAAGAGACGTTATTTTTTTCTGCTTTGTGAAAGAAAGAAAGACGAATATTTCATTGATGGTGGTAGTGGGAGGACAAGCGCATGCAAGCAGATGGCTTGAGGGACATTGCTTTGTCAGCAGATAACAGGCGGTCTCTCAGCTGCACTGCTTCTGTCAGTAAACCTGACATTATCCGCATTTCGCATTTCACCTTTTCTTGCTTACAACCACCACTTTCCTCTCAGAATTCTTACTGCAGGCACAGCTCGTGAAGAGGGCACCAAATGTCCCATGCGGTGCAGCCGTTCAAACGACCAGCGACCTCGACGACCAAGACCGCTGAAGAACATGAGGCGCGACCTTACATCATAACAGGAGATTTGGGGAAAGGAAGTTTCGCGATTGTCTACAAGGGGTATCATGAGGTGTGGCATCCAGGTTTGTCTAGTATGAATCATGCTTATCGGTCGTTTCGATAGGAAACGCGGGACACGGTGGCCATCAAGGCAGTGAAGCGCGACAGTCTCTCCAGCAAGCTCTTCGAGAATCTGCAGAGCGAAATCCAGATCCTGAAGTCTCTTTCTCATCGGCATGTAACAAAGCTCATCGACATTGTGGTATGTTGGCTTTCTAATTGCGTTGTGCTCGTCGCATTGACCGTGGTGTCTCCCAAGCGCGCGGAGAAGCACATCTACCTCATCATGGAATATTGTGCGGGTGGAGACCTCACAAACTACATCAAGAAACGCGGTCGTGTCGAAGGACTCGAATATGTTCCATCTCCAGGCGCGGCACTGCAGTACTATCCACATCCACGCACGGGGGGCTTGAACGAGATAGCAGTCCGCAGTTTCCTGCGACAACTTGGTGGGTATCATCTCGACTTACTCTCAAGAATAAGTGTCGCTCATTCCATCAGGTCGTGCCCTGAAGTTCCTCCGACATCGAAACCTGATCCATCGTGATATTAAACCTCAGGTGGGGTTATTACTTTCTATCTCAATCCTTCGTGCTCATCTACTCCTAGAACCTCCTTCTCAAACCTGCATCTCCTGAAGAACTTGCTAGAGGGCATCCCCTTGGTGTACCGATCCTCAAAGTGGCAGACTTTGGTTTCGCTCGTTCACTGCCGAACGCAATGTTGGCCGAAACATTGTGTGGTTCTCCGTAAGTGGCATCAATAAATCTTGAGCTACGGCATCGTTCTCATAAATTACTTAGATTGTACATGGCCCCCGAGATCCTTCGTTACGAGAAATATGACGCCAAAGCGGACCTCTGGTCTGTGGGTGCAGTATTATACGAGATGGCTGTCGGAAAAGCACCTTTTCGCGCCCAAAACCACATGGAACTCATCAAGAAAATCGAGCACTCGAAGGGGATAAAGTTTCCAGATGAGGATCCCACCTCACTCTCAGGCAAGAGCGGGGGAGGGGGTAGCGCCGATTTCCCGGTACCAGAGGATATCAAGGCTCTCATTCGCAGTTTGTTGAACAGGAATCCGGTGGAGAGGGCGAGCTACGAGGAATTTTTTGCCAGTAGGGCAATGGCAAAGTCCAAGTTTCCGAGGCCGCAGGAATCGATACCGCAGCCTCTGGGATCATCGTCGACAGCGTGGACGGATGGCAGGCCACCGACGCCCGAGCACCACAAGGTGATACCTCCAGAAGTCCTGGATCCCAACGCCATGATCCCCCCGAGCAAGTTCAACTTTCGAAGATCATCAGATACCAATAACAATAGTCCACGGAACGGGAATGGGACCGTACCGTTACCCAAAGAAAGGTTTGTCCCCATCTCGTTTTTGATTCGCGTACTTTTTTTTTTTTGACATATTTACACCTAGTTCATCTCGAGACAATTCTCCTGCGGATGTCAACAAGCGATTATCTCTCCAAACGGGTCGACAGAAGGGCAAACGTCTTTCCACCGAAGGTTCATTTATACCTGGAGAAACGGAGGAGGACGGGAATCTCAGGCGGGAATATGTCCTGGTCGGTGACACCAGAGCCGTAGAATTTAATAAAGCCGTTGATGGTAAGGACTTTCCCTCCACTTTCTGTCCTGTGAAAGTCTCATTTTTTTTTTTCTTTTTTTTTTCAAAAAGAAATCAACTCCCAACCAAGACGACCACTTTTTGATCGCAAAGTTCCTTCAGCATTTGACCAACCAGCCGACTATTCACCTGTGCCTATAACCCCCTCACCCTCGTCCGACAACAACCCTAATAATATCACCTTCCCACCTCCACCGATCGCTGCACCACCCCCGTTATCTTCTTCACCTTCGAGCATGGCCTCTCGCGCTGCGACGAACGCTCTCAACCGTGCACTGAGCATCGCTTCCAAGAAGCTCTTTGGCCACTCCAATTCTGGATCGAGGGGCTCGCGGGCATCTCCCTCAAGAGATACTGCACCGTATCATGGGCCTGGTGGTAGTGTTCCGTCTTCACCGCGGAGGCCCCCAGTGATAGGGTTGGAGCCGGATGGGGAACGGGACCCGTTAGAAGAAGAGTTGCTCGCGGGGTTGGAGGAGCTGGCACAGAAAACGGACGTGTTGACGCATTGGGCGGATGAGATGTACGAGTATGTCAAAGCCATCCCGCAGAGTATGTTTTTTTTTCTTTTTCTTTTTCTTTTCTATCGCTGCTTCTCGTTTGTTCTTTTTTATATGTTTTCGCTAACTCAATCCCTTCATTTCCTACAGAACCACTACCTGATCCTACGAAATTCGAGAAACGCGAAGGAGAAGCGGATAAACATGCACGGAGGCGGAAACATGCGGATATGGAGGCAGAGTTCAACGCGGTGACGTGTGTCGCTGTGTACATGCTCCTCATGTCTTTCTCGCAAAAGGGCATCGACCGGCTCCGGAACTTCCAGGAACATATGAAGATGCGTCATCCGGAAGGCGATTTTGTGGTCAGCGAGGGATTTGATGAAGGTGAGTTGAACGGACGACGATATTTATTTTGTGATTTTCTAATAAGTAAAAAATCTTTTCTTGATAGCTTTGAACTGGTTCAAGGAACATTTTATCAAGTGCAACGACAGAGCAGACCTCGTGAAGACCTGGCTCCCCGTCACCTACGACGGACCCAAGAGCTACCTCGATCAGCTGGTTTATGATCGTGCTCTCATCTTGGTGAATACATTATTTTTTCGTTTCTTTTCTTTGACCAACTGTTGACACATATATTTCATTAATGGAACGCAGAGTCGAACGGCTGCACGAAAAGAACTGTTGGATCAAATGACGACACCTGACGAATGCGAGAAGCTTTACGAAGAGTCGTTATGGTGTCTGTACGCTCTTCAAGACAACCTCTTACAATCTGGAAATCCATTCATGGACGAAGATCGGGAGACGATCGCCACTTGTACGTTTTTTTCTTTATCGAAATTTTTTTTTTCTTTTTTTCAAATTCGCTCATCCCTTCCCTTTTCTTTCCCCCCTAGGGATCAAACGGACCAAACTCCGCCTCGTCCGCTGTCGGGCACGCATGTCCATGGACCACCTCGATCGGATGAAAGACGCTCGTGCCGACCAGAACCTGGCTGACGTGGCGAGGATCCCGGCACCTTGGGACGTCAAACCGTCGAGCCCTTTACATATCAACACCACACTTTCCTCATGATCCATGATCCATCATTCAAATTGTGAATGAGGTCAAAGTGGCCCCGCACCCGAATGCCAATCCATCAAATGAATCCATGGTCCATGATCGACATCCCCGCCCTTGGTCCTTGGTGCATGATGCCTCTAACGACTCTTTTCTCTTTGCATTTCTCGATTTCTCGCTTTTTTGCTTTTGCTTTTGGTTTCCTTTTTTTTTTTCTTCACTCTTTTTTGTATCGTCAACTTTGCGTTCATGGTTAACTTTTTGCTTTTTCTTTTCTTCTTCATATCTTCTTTTTTTTCTTCCTGAGTGGGTTCCCTATTTAGGCATCCTTTTTCTCTTATTCACCTTGTTTGTATCCTAGATGTAGGGCCAGGGATAATTGACGAGTCGGCCCTCTCTGGCACTGTCCGTGTCCTACGTTTCATTTCTTTGCTTTTACCACTTTTTTCTTTCTCTTTTTTTTTCCTCCTCACCCCTTTCCTTCCTCAAACTTTAAAGACTAAGACTATCCCTTTCTCGATGCATTTTTTATTATTTCGGAATGGTTTCATCTCTCTCATCACGTCGCATGGTCTCCAACCCCACTTACCACACCTATTTCTATTCAACGTACATAACGGTCAATTTTATTTCTACTCCTTTTCTCATTGTTGTATTAGTAGTTCTTGCTTTTTATTTCATGATCATGTAACATTTGTAGTGGATTGAACGAATGTATATATTATACATGGTACTCGGACTGTAACATATAGGCAGTCCGGGAAGTGTAGAAACCCCTCTTTTTTGTATCTGGTCAAGACGATAGTGCTTGAAATGAAAATTGTGATTTTCGTTGCAATGACTCGGGAAGCGAGATCTAGAAGTCGAATGTTTTGTTAAGGTCTTCATGTAGAAGCTGTTTCATGCCCGGTGGTAGGCGAGGTTCTTGGTTGTCGGCGATGTACCCTAAAGAATGAATAAGTGTTGAAAAAAAGGAGAAAATGATAGAAAAAGATGCTTTAAAAAAACATACGGAAGGGCATCTCTACTGATTCTTTTGCGTTGAATTTGATCGTTGGATGATCCTGTGTGTAGGGTATATTTGTGAGAAGAACCGAAGGCGGAACCAATGGGGTGGAGGAGACTGACGACGTAGGGGATATCATTTAGCGGGATCCGATCGTGAACGACGAGCTTGGTGACACCCAGAGCGGTATCCGTCGTCATTTGAACTGGCCCGAGATGGCGAGTGGGGAATCCACGGACTCTGAGTTCGGAGGTTCGATCGCGAGGTGGATCATCGCCTTGTAGGACGAAGATGAGACCCATAAACAAAAAGGTATCATCTACTTTTACTCACCTAAAATACCCTGTTGACCTGTGAGCACCGAGCTCTCGTATGGCATCATTGTGCGTTTGGTGAAAAACCACATACCCCAAACAAGAACCACTCAAATCGACCGTCTCCGTCTTCTGGTGAGAGTTCTTTCTCGGCTTTGGGGTCCAGCAAGCAGACTTTGTCCAGTGGCACTCCAGATCGTTTCATCAGTTCCATGATTCCTTCACGATGGGTGGAAAATTTGGATACGTTCACGTCAGAGTTGGAGGCGAACGACGTGTTGATGAAATCGCACGAGGACGTAGAGAGGGACGTGAACTGGACGTGGGCGTCGGGTCCCGCGAGTGTGCGCATATGCTGAAGAGATATGCTGTTTCAACGCGAGGTAGATGATCATAAGACGGGGAGCCCGTTATACCGCGTATTCAAGCCCAACCCAGGGAGGTATTGACTTGGTCGTTTCTTCATCGTCTTCCATATGTTCTAGGATCTTATAAGAAAAGAAACTTTCGGACAATAGGAAAGAACGGAGATATACCGATAACATATGTGAAAGCCATCTTTTGAATATTTTCTTTCTGATGGTGGTCAAGATTCAAGAAATCAATTCAGTTCTTTCCCAAAATGTCCGTGCACGGTGTGGCGGTGCGATCGCAGACTATATAAGTCAGTTGTCTCCCATAAGTCATCACATACACAAACTTGAACCACCAACCCAGCGATGGCAGCTGAAAGCGCTGAACGTGAACCGTGGCCCAATCGTATTGTCGAAGACTTCGCGCTTGCAGATCGAGAACAAATCTTTGCCGGCGAAAGTGCTTATTACGCCGCATACTGTAGCCTGCTTTTCTACCTGTTCAGTCCAGAAGACGGTTTCGTCACCTCTCCTCAGTGTCTCATCCAGGAAAACGTGCCATATGGGACGGAGAACTTCTACCCCTTCACTGTCAGTTTCAACTACCGGCCTGTCTTCTTCATCGAAGTCAGACGTCCTGTCAACTTCGAAATTGACGAACAACGAAAGCACGCAGATGACCAAATGCGCAGCCACTTCCGGGACTTTCGCCCCAATGTTGTCACCCCACGTCTCCCTGCCATCAGCGCGTTTGGAACCCGGTTATGCTTCTACGAATACACGGCCGAAAACAATAGTGTACTTCCACCTGCCATACCCTCGGAGGACGATCAGACCTCAGCAAGTCGATGGAGTTGTGACCTCTTCGATGCGGACGGCATCGCTGGTGTCCGCCAGGTTGCGCAGGATGTACGGAAAATGTGCCAAGCCTTGGATCCTTGAGTGAAACCCATCGTTGACTGAGACTGTTTTATCTGTCTGACTTGTACATGTACACCACATCAATTGTTTTCAGAACCAGCGAAACAAGGCCTAGGACCACCTACGGAAGGCTATATACAGTCAATCCAATATCATTAAGTGAGCAATATTTTCTACCGCACGCTTCATATCACGTCCTAATATTCTTGCTGTTTCCAAGATTCGTAAAGATATTTCAATCATGCTAGTATATGATATATGTTATCTAAATTCTATCAGTCTGCACCGAGTAGGATACAGTTACAGAAATCAGACACTATGGACTCAATATACTGGTTCCTGTCATGAAGATGAGTTACCTCCAGCACCGTGAGGACTACCTGAGCCCTAGGCTTGTGGACCCTCCCGATTGGGTAGTGGCCCGACATGATTCTATTTTTATCCAGCAGGACTTGGCCATTCTGAACAATCGCAGATACCAATCGCTCTTAATGATATTAATACTAAAGTACTTTCTACTAGTATTGCTCAGTGTTTTGAACCCTCCTGATGGTAGAGCGCCTCCACATAATGGTATTGCGATAGTCGATACACTAACATTTGACAGATTGGGATCACGTTCTGCATCGCCGCGAGAAACATGCCAGAAAAGAAAAGCAAAAAAAATCAAATTGGGAACGGATAGCTTGACGTACGATACAGAAAACAGAAAAACAATCAGATGGAATGTTGATATTACAAACGGGCTTTTTTTTTGAAATTGATAGAGAGGGGGACCGTGGCAGAAAGAAATAGAAGGCGTTGTGGAGCGTAAGGATGTGGTATAAAAGACATCGGGAGGTTGTAATGGATGGTAGGGGTCTTGATGTTTGCTTGGGGTTTATCTGTAGCGCGTTTCATCCTCGTCGACCCGCCGCTGAGCCTCCCTGGAGCCTGGAGCCTTCAAGAGCCATGCGAGTGGGCCCGTCTATCGCGAGTGTGCCACATACGTTGTCGCACCCAATCCTTTGCGACGCCTGGCATTATAGTCGCTGGACGTGTTCGTGGCGTCGTCATTGGGGACAGGTAACTCGTCGATGGTGCCACTAATTTCTTCTTCGTTTTCGGGTTCGTTGAAGATGACAGTTGAACTCGCTGGCCCGGTGAACCCAGCAACGCTGAGGATGAGCGCGTTAAATGGCACATGGAAGGGGGGAAGGGCGATAATATGCATCTGGTTGGATTAAAATGTTACTATTAGTTCCTTAGACCAGTTAGATGGTAGGATGCCTACGTTTAGTGCGTTCGCGCCGTCATTTGACGCTGTGTCCTCAACCACTGCGACCTGTTCGGGAGCGTTGCTCTCGTTGGTTGAAGCGGTGGTGCCGGTGGTGTCTTGAGATTCGTGGGAGGACATAATTGAAGGCTGATAGTAAGGATAGATGTGGCACACTGTGTTATCGTCGAGGTAGCGTTGTTGCGGGGGGGTAGATCAAGCGGGCGTGGGGTAAGGTCTGAAGGTCCCCAAAATTCAAGATTTCTGATTAAAATAAGAGCGCGGTTTGTTTGCACAAGCACGATGGCGTGCCCGAAACAAACACGTCTGGACCTCCGCAGAAGAAGGAAGAACAATCGCTATCAAAAATGCGATTCGGCTTTTGCCCGCAGATGCCATAGGACGCACCAAACACAGGTGCATCTGGCTGGAAGCCGGTGGCACAGCACACTCCGTGGGGGAGAACGGGGCTGTTGCTCTGCATTGTGCGCCATCTCGGGCCAGGAAGTCAATACAGGTGGTCGAAAATAGAGTTGGAATTGTTCTATCCTTCCCTCCTTGTTTTTGTGGCCGGAATTTTATGAGTGAACGTGGCTCGCAGGCTCCCTCACGATCAGCCCAGCGTCCCGAGGGTGTTGATCATTGCCTGCCACATTGAGCAGAGGCAAATATCAGACAGAGAATAAACCTTTAGCATTTAGAAAAAGAATAGCATTGGGAGTTGTACAAGCAAGGTATATAGGGCTGGATTCATTAGTGGTCGGTATATAGGGTGAGCGATCTGTATGTACATGCAATAGATGGGCTGGAAAACGTGATAGCGAAAGGAAGTGGTGATACAACGAAGCAGGAAGGCATAGAAAGGTCCATGAAAGGTCGTTGAGTCGTAATAAGGTATGAGTTTTCTCTATGCCACCTTACACTCTTGCTTTCGGATGGGTGGCATAGTGAGTTGCGGCGGCGCTGGATGCGGTCCATTGTGTTGTGACTCCCTAGCGTTGAGCGGCGGTGGAGGTGTCAACTTCTTCCAGAGCCGGCAGGTCCCCGATGACAACCTCAATTTCTTGGTCTTGTTGGAAGTTGTCGAAGATATTAACGGGAGCGTCAAGGAGGATAACGAAGCCGTTATACGCTTCTTTGGGGATTTCAAAAAGTTTAAACATCTGTTCCAGTGAGAATATCATCAGAATTTGTAGGAGTAGTTAAAAGCGTCGTAAGAAAGAATCCGCATACCTCTACTTTCTCTACGGCCTGATTCGGCGGGGCTCCTTCGACGGGAGAGACATCGGTGCGCGCGGCGGCGTTGTTGCTGTCGCTTGCGACAGCAGCGGTGGTGCTATTGGAAGTAGATGACATTTACCGAATTATGTGGTTAAGGATATGAGAATGTAACGCGTCAAGACTCGAGGCGTCTGGTATAGGTTTTGTGGGGGGGATAGAATTGAGGGGGTGGTAAAGGTTCAAGTTAAGATTTGAGGTCAAATGCAGGACATTTTAAGTTGATGTGCGATGCCAATACAAGGCCAAATATGCCTGGACCCCCGTGGGCCATAAACGAAGGACGAACAATAGCAAAAATGCGATTCGGCATTTGCCCTTCTGCGCAGACATGATCTTCCGGGACATTTGGCCTGACGGGGGATGGAGGGGAGAGTCGTTGATCTTGGGGGCCTCCAGCCACAGGCAATACCAGAGGATTCGTGGCCTCCGTTGGACGCTTGGACCAAGTCACTCTCCCACCGGCATGCTTATCGGCATCGTGGTAACTTGTAAGTTGGCTTGTCAGTTGGCTGTCCAATTGTGCTGTGTTCGTCGCATTGATCGTGTGTGTCTCAAGCGCGCAGAGAAGCGCATTTCCAGGCTCATTTTGTAGAAATTGGTGTGCCCGCGTCAAGAATCTGAGTAATCGTTGTTGCTAGCGCCGGTGTTTCAACAGCAATGTGTCTGGCCCGTGCGTGCCGGGAGTGGCAGTACACACTAAATATATACCCAATGTTTCGCTCTTGAAGCCATCACAAACCACCAACTTGCGATGGCAGCAGAACCCTGGCCAGACTACCTCGTCCAATCCTTCAAAAAAGCAGAACCACTGGAATGTGCAAACTCGGTTTATCATGGCGACTGCGAAGGCGTTTATTACGGCCCATACACTCGGCTTCTTTACTACTTGTTTGGTCTGGACGGCCCTTTCGAGATCTCACCTCAGTTTCACATCCCACCAGACCCACGAGATCGGATAGATGAAGTCGTTCCCTTCATTGTTGACTTCAAAAGGCACCCTGTCCTCCTCATAGATGTCAGATGTCCCACTGACTTCGAACTTCACTCTAAACGAAAGCAGGCGGCAGACCAAATGCGCGTTTACTTCGGGAACGTTCACGACAATGTTGTCACCGCTCGCCTCCCTGCCATCAGCGCGTTTGGCACACGCCTATGCTTCTACGAATACAACCCTGCAGACGGGACAATATTTCCACCTCCTATAACTCCGGATCCCGTGGTTCTCAATGATCTGGCTCCAGCTGAACGATGGAATTGTGACCTCCTCAATCCGGACGGCACTGCTCGTGTCCGGCGGCTCGTTCAAGACATACGGGAAGCATGCCAAGCTTTGGATCTTTGAGTGAAGCTCGTCGTTGACAGAGGCTATAACTGGCAAGTGAGTCAACCTCGCTCCGACTCGGACCTGACTCATATCATGTACTGATGCTATTTCTGCTTCCAAGACTCCTAAAGAGCTCTTAAATCGCAAAATTTCGTCTACACTGGCATACTAGTCATCGGTGATGGAAGGACAATTGTCTGTAACAATTTACATTGAATTTCTACCCAATTCTATGGTCAATAGTCAACACTCTGAATCGATAAAAAAAAGGTATGCCATTGGGACTAGATGTCTGAGGTGTCCGCATAACATGACGTACAAATGTACAAGTATAGAGATAACAAGGTATAGTTGCAACGAAAGCATTTCGACGTTTAATGTTTAACCTTTATGCATATGATTTGCCTGGCCCTGAGCCCTTCGAATTTCTCGTGAGTCTTGATCAGAATATACACTATCTGCACCAGGCGCAATATTTACCGCAATTCATGCCATCCCTAGTCGTCGTAACAAATCTGGGGTGTTAGCCTTCTCTTTCTTCTTGTTCCGCTGTCTCTTCTGAGAGTCCCTGGTCGCTGCTGGGACCATCGAATTACTAGGCCCACTGACACGGAGACCTGCAGACGACGAACCAAAAAGGACCGCCAGCGCATTGGGTTGCGCTTTGTTCCTTCTCCTCCTCCTCCTATACGTCACCCCGCTTGAGCTCCCCGAAACCACGGGCGGCATTGGGTCTATCATCTCGAGAGGCGGGACTTCAATTTCTTTGCCATCCACGCCGTACGATTGATGGCTTGAACTCCCACCCGTTTCGGCTGCTGTGTTGGGAGTTTGTGTAGATCTCAGCCTGCGAGATAATGGAAGGGATCCGATTCCTCTGATGAGGACATTTGGGTGGTTTTTTGTCACAGTACCGTTCATTTTCAGGAGGAATGCAGTTTCGGGATTGTTGGCCGCCGAAAGGAGGGCATCAACTCCCTGTATCGATGTAACACCGATGTTTGGGTAGTTGGTTTCAATCCACCCGGTTCTAGGAAGGACCCTGGAAATCGTAATATCTATACCACCTCCTGTGTATTCGGCGTGGATAGTAAGCATTCCAGGCGCCAGCATCTGGAGAAGGTAAAATATGTTCGATATTTCAGCTGATGTTGCAAGGTATAGTCTTGGATGGAAGGGGTCCCAATCCTTTTCCTGTTCTTTGGGTTTAAAGACCCCCGATTCTTCAAAACTTGCTTTCCAGGTAGAGGCTTTGGCAGGGTCTAGGAAGGACTCAAACGTAGCTGGGAGAATAATATGCCGCTCAGGACTCCGTGTGCCATGGATATGGAATAGGACCTGATCAAAGGATTAGTGAATCTTGAAACTATCCTCGTACAAAAGTAAGTCTGTGCAGTAACATACATCCTCGTCCGAATTCTTGTCGCCCTGTATCCACCCTTGACACAAAAGCTTTCTCATCTGCTCGAGAAGGAAGGGTTTGGCTAAACGGTATCCTTCATGTGGATCTGAAACGAAGCACAGGCCCGTTTGGCTTGACCAAACGTTCATCTGCTGAGGGTCAAATCGACAAGAAGGGGTAGGCATGGGAGTACAACTTCAAGGGATATGAGTTACAGATCATCGATCAACGATCAACGTCAACTTCGATGCCATCATGATTCACGGCCGGCCGGGATCGGCAATCGGAGAAGGCTCTCCGCACTCCCTCCATGAAAATCCCTTAGAATTTTCCTTTTTATCATATCGGGGAGTGCTCATAAAGTAATGATACGTCACACAGAGTATTTAAAACGGAATCGACGCCCAGCGTGCCACTTGAGCGGGTGGAACACTGTAAATGCTCCCGTATAAGTAGCAAAATCGCGGCCAACCTCGGCACGGGAGTACCCTCCGAATTTTTCCATACCTCTCGGTGGTTCTCAGGCAACTCTGGATAGATAAATGCGAAAAAGATATGAGATTGCTGTTGGGTGTCCGAGCTGTCTGCATAATATGACGTACAAGTACAGTTGAAATAGCGAGAGATAGCAAAGAATAGTTGCGAAAAAAAAAAAAAAAAAAAAAGATTTCGACGTTTAACGTTTGTGATTTATATGGCCCGCGATCCCCCATGATCAGTATTCCTCCAATATACACCTTCCGCACCATCCACAATCTTTACTGCATACTGCCCAGTCGTACCCGCTGGAGTCGTGATAACCGCTGTAAGATGTCCTCGGAAGAAAAGACCCTTCAATTATCCTATACCGTGGCTCTCTCGTACGACGTGGGTTATTTGCGGAGGTGTCGGTCTTCGCTTTCTTGTTTTTCGGCGGTTGCTTCGAATTATTGACTGTCGATGGGCCTCCCGATTTACCAGAGCCACTGGCAGTAAAACCTGCAGCCGACCGAGGCGCTTTCTTTTTTTTGCTGGTCTTCTTGTGATTCCCCGCCGTTGAGCTCTCCGATAGATGACTTGGACCAACGGTTGTTTGTGCTGCTGGGATGGGAGCTTGTATAGACTTCAGATTCTCAGGGCGAACCAAAGTCATGGGGAAAGGCAAATTACGATGTTGGACTTTCGAAGATGGCTGGGTACGATGGTTCGGCTGAATAACCTCTCCTGAGGGATCGTTGTGGGAACTAAGTGCTACAGTTGATGTAACGAAGTCGCTTGGGTGGGGTTCGCTCAAATTCGCTGGCTGAGCGCGCTGACCCCCCTCCATTGACAGGAAGGCAGTGTTGGGATTATTCGCCGCCGAAACGAGGGCACTCATCCCCCCTTGTGATGTAAAACCGAGTTTGGAGTAGCAGCTTTCGATCCAACTGGCTGTAGGAAGTACTCTGGAAACCTCCAGATTATTGTTCCCTTGTAGCGCCGTAGATTCAAGCCGGATGACCAGCATTCCCGGTGCGAGGATCTGGAGAATGTGAAAAATATTCGATAATTGGGGTTGTGGGGCGAGGTGGAGGTTTGGATATTGATGGTCGTCGATTTTTTCATTGTACCGTGCCTTGAAGACCTTGGGTTGTTCGAAAACAGTTCTCCAGGTTTCAGCCTTGATCGGATCTAAGAAAGAATCGAAGTTTTCTGGAAGGACAATTTCCCTAGGACGAATGTCATGGTCCTTCTTCAAGTTATACGGTATATAGAGATGGAACAGAACCTAATTAACAAATCAATGGATGTAAAAGAATAAGATGTACAAAAGTGAGTCGGTGCAGTAACAATAATGAACATACATCCTGGTCCGAAGTCTTGTCGCCCGGTCGCCACCCTTGACCCAAAAGCTTTCTCATCTGCTCGAGAAGGAAGGGTTTGGCTAAGCGGTATCCTTCATGTGGATCTGAAACGAAGCACAGGCCCGTTTGGCTTGACCAAACGTTCATCTGCTGAGGGTCAAATCGACAAGAAGGGGTAGGCATGGGAGTACAACTTCAAGGGGGAGGTGCACAGCGCATTCTTCGCAGGCTGCCACATCACGATTCACGATAAACGGCCGGCCATGGCAGGGTCGGCGACGTCGGCACGGAAGTACCTTGCACATTTTCTCAAAAATTCTGAACTCGAAGGTTTGAACAGGAACCTCTGTTGCTCTCTGGAAACTCGCTGGATTCTGGGACGACGTCTGATGGACTTGGATACATACATGCATCCATACTAATAGAACTAACATACACTGTTAAATATCCGAAAAACATCAGTCTAAGCCATATCCCATCCCTCCTGTGATTCCGATTTTTTTATTCGAACGTCGAGTTCAATTGCCTGAGCTCCCACTAACACCGACCCACGCTTTGTATCAATTGGAATCACTCCGGAAGTTACTCTGCTCTCCGGACGATCCCTCGATATGATTCCGTTTGATGTCGGAGTCCCGTCTGAATCATGGTGAGAACGAAATTTGAGGAGATTGTTACTCAGTGGTTGGTCGCTGCCGAACTTGTCTACGAAAGTGTTGGATCCTTTCAAGTGGAGGAACATTCGACATGATAAAATCACTTGGAACTTGATCGTTGGGCTGCATGCGGAGAATAAACCATGAGTCGGTAAGAATTCACGTGAAGTAACAACGCAACGATACTGACGCCATATTGAAATCTTGCAGGCCCGGCGGAGCGAGGAAGAATATCATCACATTCACAACGTTCATCGCCAAGTTGGCGAAGAAGTACAACAGTCCGTCGTACCAGATGATGTCAAAGAGTCGCGTCTTTGCGTCTCGCCTCCAGAGGTTGTATGCTTTCCGTGCCGTTAATCTATATAGATGTAAATGAAGGTCAATTACTCAAGCTATCCCAACAGAATCATAATGAAGTTGTCCCACAGAAAGGTCAGCGAGTCATAGAACAACGGCATCGTCTAAACGCATCCATGAGCGTTAGCTCGAAGTTCAGAATCACAAACATACCCAATATGTAATGAGCCACCCGAGCGAGCCTCGTATCGCTCCACACGGAGGCTGCGAGCTTGGAGGGGCGCCTGGTATAGTGAGAGGCGGAGAGGTTGTACTGGCCGAAATCCCTCCCACTACGGCTTCTGCCAATAAAATTCCTCCGAGTAGGTATCCAAGGGCCTTACTCCGAGAATATATCTGAAAATAAAGATCAGGTTCTGGATTCGTTGTCCGAACAAGCGGCATATTACGCACAGCAAAGACACGACCGCCGAGGATTGCCTGGGATAGAATGGTCGAAACCAGAGCTCCTATAGGCTCGAAGAGGTAAACACCTGTATTCGGACATTTAAGCGCCCGCAAATCTGATCATCGGAAGTAATACACTCACGTTTACATGCTGACGGGCTCCATGCATCCGTTGTTAATGTCACAGTGAAACAAAACCTATACGCAGAAATCATTCACACTGAGAACTTCACGATGTTTTGTGGAAACCCCTGACTGTATTAGCCCGAAATAGCGGTTGGCTTTGTGGACCAGGGCAGCTCAATATGTGCAGTGGAACTAGTCACGGAGAGTCCACTAACTGAGGTACAACAAACTAGACGTCTAGCAAGAAATGAATATTAATTCAGAATAAGTTTGATTCGGAGAAATTTACAGGGTCAACTCACGTTCATCGGTTTCTTCCACACCAATCTATACTCCTTTGGCGCGCAGATAATTATTTCCCAACAGAAGATACAGAATCTACCATCCATAAGCGGTTGATCACCCTTGGATCAGCTCCGATTCTGGTCTCCTTGGGATAACACTGGCAGTACTCACGTGCCTATTAGCCAGATCGAAATGGCTTGTCCCTCTTTCTGCTCGACAAGTACATCATGGGGTATGACTGGGAATGGCCCCGTTTTGCCTGAAGACGGGATGTTCATTTTCCAATGTTCACTGAACGAATTGAAGGGCGACCTTTTGGGCTGCTGGTAGGACGTTGGTCGACTTTAAGAAGGACGGAGGCCTATTTTTACACAGATCATCTGCGCCGAGTGTCGTTGTGATCAAATAGAGACCACCAAAAGACCACACTGAAATGACACTTCTATAATTATGTCGATCATCATGCCACCGGATAGTAGGAACAGTAAAGAGATTCTGCCAAGCAAGCTCCTCTTGTCCGACAGTACCGTGGATGTGAAGGTTTGTTTTTGGGCCAGAAGTCACTGTATATTTAGGAGAAAAATAGGCTTGCAATCCAGACATAATATCAAACTCCAAGCGTCTGACGCACCTGAGAATATTGGGTATCTGGCCGGGGATTCACGTAGCGACATGGGACACCTGTAGAAATCGGAATGAGAGGCAAACGAAAGCCTGACCAATCTACGTCTGCATTGATGAGTAGAACTTCCATTTCTGCGCGATATTTATAGTGTTACATACAGGAAATTCATCACTGTCCTTCCCATAGGGAGTGATGGTGGTCACTTCAGAGGGTGTGGCGATGGGGTGAACCATCAATGACGCGTCAGAGCCACGACTAGATGGAGGCCCGAGTTCTTTCGTGGCTGCCACGGGTGCCAATGGCTGTGGGACAGAAGCACTTAAAAATTAATTTATCTTCGATGTCATGCCTGCCGGCGCTCCGGGAAGAGCACTGAGAGAAAAATGCTGAAGACGTTCAGATGTTTGAGCTCGGCGGTGAAACTAGAGAGATACTCACTAACTTTAACGTTGTCACCTGTAAGGCTGTAAAATCGCTTTCTTTTTCTTTTCGGTAGTTTGGGAAAAACTCACTCTAAGCCAACACTAAGCATACATCCTAAGCTGGTACAGCGTTCCTTCTACCGCATTGGTATGTTTTGCGTCGTGAACCAGCGCTTGATGGGGTTGAGGAGGTGGCTCTTCTGGCTGGTCCTGCAGTCCTGGGGAAGTTCAGGTGCTGTCGTTGGTTGTCGGGGCCGCTAATATCAATGACCGGCCCTACATAAGTCAAAAAGCGCATCTTATCTTATCTTTATCTTATCTCGCTGGTACCTCGTTTTGAGTTTTCGCTTTCCGAGTCTTTGACCCACAACCACCACGTTGTACTACCACCAATACTGACCGCAGTCTCAACAAGATAGTATGACTTCAACAAACCAAAGAAAACCATCTATCCAGGAAGTTCAAAGTGTCCTTGATGGCGCTCGCAAGGAGTTGGAAATCATAACTTCAAAGATCGCGAACTTGAAAAGCCAGCTGGCGGCGCTGGAGATCCAAGAAGATCACGTCCAAAACACATTATCAGAATATGGGATCTTACTTTCGCCCATCCAACGAATTCCTGACCATGTTCTTCAAGCCATCTTTCTTCACTGCCTTCCAGCTTATCGTAACCCCTTGATGATGGCCACAGAGGCCCCGATGTTGCTTACCTCTATATGTAGGCAGTGGCGGGAGACGGCCTTGTTGTGCCCACGACTCTGGGCGCAAATCCACATCGTATTTTCCAACGAGGATCTTCTTTGGCATCAATCCGGCATCATAGAGTGGGATCACAAAATCGATATCGACAAAACTCTTCTAAAGCAATGCGACGCCGTCGAAAAATGGCTCTCTCGTGCTGGATCCTGCCCGTTGTCTATCTCATTCAAGTATTGGAAATTTGAAAACGCGCAGGAATACGATGGCCCTGGACGCAAACTGAAAGGAGAATCGAAGATCACATCGAAATTGGCGTCCGTCTTGGGAAAAGTTGCAAACTCCGTAGTGGATCTTCAGATAATCATCCCCTATGATCTCTATTGTTTGCTGCAAGACGTGATTCCAGTCTCCGAGCTCAAATCTCTGCGATCTTTGAGGATCAATATATGGAACCACGGCCCTAGTACTCGAGTACAAGTCCTTGAGGGGAAGATTGCCACAGCGCCAAATTTGAAGAAGCTTTCGATCCATTGTGAATCCATGGTCATCACACCCACTATCCTGCCACCTTCATTGACAGATATATCGTGCCATCGGCCGCTCTTCCTATCGGGGCTCATTAGAGTCCTCACAAGTTGTCCTAACCTTGAACAGTTTCTTGCGACGTTCGCCTCCGACAGAGGCGTTGACACCATTCCAATTCCAAACCGCACGATACTTCTGCCAAAGCTGCGAGTTCTCCACCTCACAGATGATGCGAGCAAACGTGAAATTGTCGGGGACTTCTACGAGCGTATCGACGCCCCTCAACTTGAATGGTTGGATTATCGCGCCACGCATTACCAAGTGGAAGGGGGAGTGCATCGTCCCCCCATTCTGGCCCTTCTCCAAACGGCGCCTGCGTTGAAAAAATTGAATCTCGATATTCCGGGAGATCCACAGAAGACCTTACAAAGCATCCTCGAACACTCATCAAGTATAACGCATCTGGTCATGGGGTTAGAGAAGATTCCCGGGACTGCCGAGTACATACCCTCTTACTACGGTGATCCGGAAACTCGCCTCGAATGGAAATCAGGCTCGTGGAAATTTGACGAAATATTCTGCGTTCAAGAAACCGGCGAAACACTCGTTCCTAATCTCACGACACTCGAAGTATCCATCGGCGAGCCGTTCCATGTCACAGCGGAGGCGATCCTGCAATTTGTCCTTGGTCGAATCAATCCATCTTCCGAGACACTTGGCAAATTGAAGCGAGTCCAGGTGTTTTGTAGCGAAGAATCAAACGTTGCCGAAGAGATTCGTCGACACGCACAAGTTAATGGGGTCGATATCACGATCGAGGTGGAGTTCAAATCATTCGCTGGGTATCCACCCGATCCCAGGAGATATCCAACTGCTTATCCCAAGGACGCGATAGGTGACGGGAGGATTGACCGCACCTGGCAGTCCCTAGGAAATGAAGACCTGAACGAGGTATTATCTTTCAAGTTCTTTTTTCTTGTCTTTGTTCAGTTGCTCACTGACCTATCCCTCTCTAGATCACGTCCTTTAAGTTCTAGTCTGGGTGAATTGCGAACATGACGAGGCCATGATTTCTCCGCCATTTAATATAGACATATGACTGGTTGTATTTGAGTGGTTGTGCTCATTGGATGGAATAAAGATGTCGGATAAGAATGCTGTAGTAATTTGGTGTTCGACAAGTTTGCGATGGCAGGGTCGAAATTTGGTCGAAATTTTGTTCAGCTTACATTTACACGGCCAAGGGCAAATCCCGGGACGCAACGGCAAACACCGGCAACGCGTTTCGGACTTGGCCGCTTTTCTTTCATTTTGTTCACCTCTCTTTTAACCATGATATTATAAACGCCTTGGTTCATCGTCTTTCATTTCAAAATTCTTAAATGCTCCATCTGGATCTGTAGAATGGTCTATCTATGGTGATGATTTCCTGCGGGCAACCTGCGGGAACTTGGCGGGGACAGCTACGTAGTTCACACTTTGTAAGCATTTCTTCGCATCATGTGTGAGACTGTGTAATCACTATATAAGAAGAATCTTTTGTTTTCTAGTCTAATAATGACTGACCAACCACCATACACCGTCATCGGGACACCGTTCTCGACCTTCACTCGTACAATTACTCTTGGTCTTCAGTACAAAGGCCTCAGGTATACTCAGCTCGCCACTCGACCCCAGAAGCCTTTGGCGTTGGAGAATCATCCATTCGGCTATATCCCAACCTTGATAATCCACTATATCGATGGTCAGAAACAAGATCTCAAGCTTCGAGAATCTCAGGCCATTATCCGGTACATAGACCGCGTCGCGCCTGAACCGTCGCTCCATGCGCAAAGTGGAGACGACAACCTCATACCCGAGAAGATGTGGGAGTTTGCTAGCCTGGTCGCCTGTTTTGGTGTGTCGAAGACCTCAACCTCTTTTTCTGTTTTGCGAACTTAAACTTTCGATTTCTCCAGGTTTTCCTATCGTCGAAGGAGGCGTCGTGAAACCCTACATCAGAGCCCTTGACGAAGGGAAATTATCTCAACAGGAAATACGCGCACAGATCAAAGGAGGGGTCGAAGAGCTCAAGCGGTTTCTTACCCTGATTGAATCTCTCATGAACCCGAATCACAATTTGTTCGCTTTCGGGAACAACCCAACATGGGCCGATTTTTATTTGTACCCTATCATTGCTGACCTCCGTGCAGTTCCGGAATGGGAAGTTGCGGGCCAAAGGATTGTCGATTGGATGAAAAAGATGGATGAACTTGAGGTCGTTAAAGCCACTACTCCAGGGACTCTGTCGGTTGGCGCAAGGCCAGCTGAGTAGACATTGATACACAAAAATTAAAATATAATTGACGCCATATTTCCAGACGAGTAGCGTAGCTGCATGTGGATATCACACCTTTTACAAAAATATCTGTTTTTTATTACCAAGATCGCATCCTCAGGCTTTTCGTCACTGACATCAAGAAAAGATTAAGTATATCAAAATAGAGGACTTTTCTGCCATCCAACTTCAGCGCTTCAGCATTTACTGCCGCTTTTGAACCATTCATCACTCAATATGAACAGTACCCGCAATACCCACACTCCTGGTCGCATGCCGTCAGGTCCTTCATCGATTCATCGGTACGGTAAAGACGGAACATCGTCCTAGTAACGGAAATAGTCATCGTCCGAGTAACAGACATAGTCATCGTCCGAGTACTGTCGTTACCCTAGATATTGAAAAAAAAGATTGTACCCTTGATTCCGCTGCCTTTCAGTCACTCTATGGACACAAAACTTGGTAGACCTATAGAATATTGTGTTGGCTATCTGAATATGAATTTTATTCGACAAAAAATGAAATAAGGTGGGTGTAAATGCGTTTGCGCTCACCTGGACCCTGTTCACTGGGATGTTGAAAT
>JAHXRV010001976.1:0-11972 GCA_019904355.1 Psilocybe tampanensis | reverse complement strand
CACGGAGGGGAGTTATAAAGTAATTCAAAGAAGGTAAAAGGGAAAAGTGTTCTAGGGGGACAATTCGAGACGAAAACGGGGAGAAAACCAAGTTGTGTACGGCTGACAACCCATTTGATATAGATGAGGTTGGAGATAATTGAAGTAGGGATAGTAAGGCGAGATTATAGATTCGGAAAGGGGGGTCATAGTCCACAACTAGTGTAAACGTCTCTGCTGAGAGTATTTACTCAGAGTGAGCGGAGGGCTCGGGATTGGGGGTGGCAGGAGCGGCAACGCGACGCTGGGAGCTTACGTTGGCGAGGACGGGCTTGATGATAGAGAAGTAAGCGACTTGCGCGCCCTGTAGAATAAACGGAGATAAGTGTGAGTAAATATCACCATCGAGACAGGAAGAACAGAAAAAAAAAGTGGTTCAGGAGACGTGGCACACGAGCACCAGAGCAGAATCGCGTGTTATGGGAGAGGATGGATGAAACGCCACGCAAGGAAAGGCGGTATGAAAACGAAAATGGAGAAGAAACAGCGAGAAGGAAAGAAGGACATACACGGAAGGCTGGGAGCTGGAGCCACACAATGAAAAGCGACTTGAAGGCAAAGTACCAGGGGACATAGTAGAGGACAAGTCGGAGGGCGAAGGATTCTAGGAAGTTGAAGAAACCAAAAACGACCCAGTATGTAAGCCACTGAACGTCATCGTGGGGCGAGGGCGATTCGATGGCCTTGAAAGAGAGATAGGCGGGAAGACCCCAACCGACGAGATTTGAGATAGGAGCGGCAAGGGCGTTGAAAGTGTGGAGGAAGACGATGAAAAGGAGACCGCCAATAACGGCGTATGTCTTGGGGACTTGGGTGCGTTGCTCGAGGGTGTTAAGGACAGGATACTTTGTGAGCTGAAATAAAGATGAGATAAAATTGAAAAAGGGGGGCAAGAAGAGAGAAATACCTCTTTGTCGAGCTGGGCGTTGTAGTAGGCGGCCTTGTTCTGGACCTGGATGAAAACAGGGTGTTGCTGGACGCGTTGAGCTGCAGACATGATGGTGATGGTAGGTGAAGAGAAGAAAAGAAAAACCGTCGAGGGTTGATATGGATTGATGACACGTGTTTGTCTCGTAACCGTACGTCAGCAGCTGCACGCCCACAACGCTTACTCCACGCCTTCATCATGGACGATTACCAGCACATCAAGGTATGTTTTCCGTTATTTTATTTTCTGCTTGTTCTCGCTAATATTCTCGGCCAGGCCTTGCACTACTCGCTCCCCGCCTTCTCCCCTCTCGTCCCCACCTCCCTCCTTCCCTACCTGGCCGCCCTCTGTCTCCTGCCCACCTTTGCTCTTGCGTTCTACTTTTCCACGTGTGTATATTATTTGTGCCAACACAACCATATCCTTATATCCATACAGTCTTCCAACCAACAAAATCTCCGTCACAGAGCCCTCCGTCGCTCTCCTCGCCAGCATCCTCGCCGGCTTCGGTGTTGTCACCCTGTTCTGCTCAGTCGGCGTATACGTGTAACCTAGTTGTTCACCCGCCATTTGTGTTGGCACCCAGCGCACTGTATACCCCCCATCAATCAACATATCCCTCCAAAATAATCCCACTTACCGTGTAGAATACCGTCGATCCCTCGTCTGCACTTCGTAGCTGCAAATCGCAATCATTAACGCTGCCCACCTTTCATTCTCTTCACACGTACCTGCATCTCCTTCGAATAAGCTTCCATGTGCCCGCATGATGGACATTTTTCCGAGACCTATTCACACAATCAGCTCGAGAAGATCCCTGAAACTCGTGTCATTCTTGCACGCACCAGGGTGCCTTTATCGCCTGTTTCATGGTGCTTTGTCTGCGTCTTCCGTTTCTGTCTCAGAGCTGAAGGAAACGCCTCGGGGTCTGATCGAGTGGTGATGATGACATTTTCGTAAGCTAAGCAGGCACTGTCGTCAACCTTTTGGGAATTCACATATCATGTTCCAACGGACAACTTACAGCTTGCCGGCTCCTCGTAACTACACTGTTCGCAAATCACAGTTTTTTCCCCATCTCTCGGGAGTGACAGCAGGGTGCCGCAATTGGGACAGAATAAAAGAGAGCCTATGCTTTCGGGAGAGTCCAGTAAGCATCTTCTGTGAGATCTATAATAGATTGTGACTGACCAACTTTGTGTGCACCAGACGACATTTCAGTCCGAGTTTGAGGCTCATTAATCTCGACGAGAACGATGCAACTTTTCGCGATCACGTGCGCCGGACCGATCGTGGGATTAATAAAACAAAAGCAAACCCAAAAAGGCAGGCCCTCCTAAACTTGTCGTGCCCACACGAAAAACAAAAGTACAAAGGAATCTAATGAAACCCTTAGCGCCTTCCCAGTGTCCTTGTTCTTTTTCTGACCGCACTGATGGAACAATAACGTATCAACTAATATTGCCTCAAGCCCGCACCTGATCGGTCCCGTTTCTTTTGTTTTTATCTGCCTTTCCCCATAAAGGCCATTGTGGGTCCTACCATTTTCTTTATAACACGGGCCCCGCCAGAGAGGCGTTCCCCAGTTAAGAGTCTCCTTTAACGGCTCCCCTCATCTCATCCTTCCCTCTTTGTTCTTCCCTTCCATCCCCTTTGCTTTCTACACGCAGCGCGTGTGTCTCTCGCCGTCAAAACACGATCCCGAACGACGTCCACGTCCACGTCCAGCTTTTGCCACTAGACCTTTCCACATCCATTTACTAAATCCACTGTCATTATGTCTTCTTCTTTTGTCTCGACCCCGTCTATCCAATCGCTCGACATCGTCCTCATCAATCGAATTTCGAACGCCCAGACTTCCATCACAGCCCGAGCTTTCCGTAGCGCCTACCGTCCGACTCATCATGCCAAAAAGAGGGCCACCAGACTCAATCTTACTGTCAGCATCGAGAAGGCTCGCAATCTTGATCAGAAGTATATCAGCACTATACCCCTTCCCGCCCTTGAGCTCTCTCCACCTGCCTCAACCCAACAAGCGCCCGCACTTTTGCTCAGCAACGTAGTTGTCGGGCGTGAAAGGGAGATGAAGAGGTTGGCCCGCCCCGTCTTGAGATGCGACATCCCTCAGGACGTGAAGGTTAACTCAAGGTCCCTCTCCTCTACGACCTCATCCGGATCCTCGAACGAGAACTCCGAGTCTGCCAAGGCTCCCTGTGTGTTGCGAGGCCAGAACATCCCCTGGGTCGGCGTTACATCCTGCTGGTCCGCTTCTACAGACGGAGATGAATCTAGCCCGGACAGATGTTCTGTATACTCCTTCGATTCTGTTGAAGACGAATTCTGTCTTTCCGACTCTAACGAGTACGAGACCGATGGATCCTCCAGTGAAGACGCCGACAACCAACTCCCAGTCATCAAGGAACTTCCTCTCGAAATCGACTTGGGCTCGTATGGTTGGGAATCAGGCCAGATGAGTGGCGATAGCCCTTTGTCATTCAGTTCCAATGGTCCTGTCACCCCAGTAAGCGCCATTTATCTATTGCCTTTGTTATTCTGGAATTCATCTTGCCACTCTTCTGTAGGAGGAACAGGGAAGTGTTCAGCCCACTGTAGTCATCCGTGTGAAGCGCTCCATCCCTTCTGACCTTGTTGAGCTCGGAGAAGAAACCATGGAGAAACGGCCTAAGGTCATTATCTGTCTACTCAAGAAATGAACACACATTCTGACCTTTCTTCTTCCAGTACGAACGCAAGTCTTGGGCC
This sequence comes from Psilocybe tampanensis, assembly GCA_019904355.1. NCBI lineage: Eukaryota > Fungi > Basidiomycota > Agaricomycetes > Agaricales > Agrocybaceae > Psilocybe > Psilocybe tampanensis. Next base: position 8,242 of record JAHXRV010001976.1, on the reverse strand, counting down.
TCTCGCGCCAGACGAACCGTGAACATGTCGAGCCACGATAGCAAAGCTTGAATTTTAATTTACACACTAACTAATACTGCTAAACCTGTACGTCCTTTCTTCATTGAGCTTCCTCTCATGATACTGACTGCTCTTTGTCCAGTCATTCCTTTTACGTCCCTTTATGCCGGACCTACTTGTCACATAGCTCCTTTGACACGACCATTCCTTCATGCCCAGAATTTCTTTCGTTTGGTTTTTTTTCCTTTGTTCTATTTTATGTCGAACGGGATGTATCTTTTAACGGACAACCGGTTCATATGCAACCTCTCCCCAGCCCCGATCCCCGAACTCTATGATACCACCTCTAACCATTTAATCCCATCCATCGGACTTCGTTTTGACTTCCTACACCCCATCACCATTACCTTGGACCTCCTTTTCTTTTCTTTCCTTTACCTCGTTTAATCGTACTAGGAGTCTACTACCAGACGGCACCTGCATCCACCGCTCCATCGCCAAGGCCGTTAACTCTTGTGGACTGCTACTCGACGTATGTTTGGATGACGAAACTACTCCATAACGGGAAGCCCAAGTCCCGATGTTCGTCGACGCTCTGCCGCAGAGATATACCTCGTGTTCATGTGTCTGTCGTATCCGACCCCTTATCTATTACTATCCCTATCTGCTAGCACCTTTGTAACACATTTGTTTCCCATGTCGTTGTCGTTGTCTCCCTCTCAAATTGTTGTCAGATGCTGTCTGTATGCTACTTTCTACTTTCAAAATGCGTTCGTTCCCTTGCATTGACCCTCAATTTGTAATCCCTGTTGACATGTATCTCGTTGAAATGATACTCCTTCGACCGATCTGACCCATCTCACCCTGAAGCACGATGTATAAGAACAAATTATGGTAAGATCGAATCGATAAACATACAAAATTCTTGCTTGAACGATTGTACACAGATCTACATAGGTATCTTGGGGTTTAATTAAGAGCGATCCAACAAAAGGTATCTTGTACAAAAAGTTTCTAGACGTCGTGGGGCATGGTATACTAGTGGTAGAGGGGACAGAGGGTGCCGGGGGGCGGAGAAAGGAGAACGAAAGGAAACCCTAGAAAATCGTGGCAAGTGCGCCATCGTCGTAGCCTCCTTGGGCGATTGCTTTCGTTCCTGGGCCGTTCTTGCCAAACGTGAAACCAACCCAGACTCCTCTTCCAAAACCTTCTTCCTTCTCCTTGACCTTTTCGACGTTGAGTTGTTTCTCTTTGACTTCTGCGTATTTGGCCATGTCTTCTGGGGAGGAGAAGTCGTCGTAATAGCCTGTATCGATCTCGGAATCCAGAGCAGGGACGAAGGGTGCACGAACGGAGCGGAGGTCCTCCCACTTGACGTGTTTGAAGAAGGGGTGGGCGGTAACTTGATCGAGAGTTGCATATCTCACACTGGCATGGGCGATTAATCTATGCTTGGGTTAATACAAACAAAGAGTACGTGGAAGGTCAAATGAACACAGACCGAGTAACAGCATCCCATGCTACATCGGTAAGGTTGAAGATTAGGTCCTCCGGTTTGTCATATTCAGGTCGGCGAAGAACTTTGGTCCAGTTCTTCAGATTCGTCCACGTCTCCTCGGGTGTGCTGCCACTGAAAGGAGGAAAACCTGCGAGAAATTCGAATAGGATGCAACCCAGGGACCAGAAGTCGACGGAATACGTGTAGGGTTTGCCTCGGAGCACTTCCGGAGCCATGTAATCAGGCGAACCGACGATGGAGTCTGCATAGCGAGGGTCTTCTTGCCGGATCGATCGATAGATAGAACGTCGTTCGATAGTGGAACGATGGATAACCTGGTTGTCCTTGACTTTATCCAGCTAAATATCCACATATTAATCGGTAGGGGATGGGAAGATCGAACGAATCTCATACCTTGACCTTCAAAGATTCAATTCGTTTAGGATTCAACGCTCCTGTGGCAAGCCCGAAATCTGTCAGTTTGACGTGACCAGTCCCATCGACAAGGAAGTTCTTTTATACCGAATTTCTCCGTCAGTAAAGTACCCCAATACCGCTCAAATAGAACGCACCTCAGGTTTGAGATCGCGATGGATGTATCCTAGTTTGTGAAGCTCGTTCACGGCGGCGAACATCTCGCTGATGTAAAATCTTGCATGTTCTTCTTTGAGGACGCCTGAGTTGTTAAGAAGGGTACGGAAGTCCCCTCCAGGCACGTATTCCATCGCGAGATAAACGTGTTCGGGGTCTTGAAATGCGTATAGGAGGCGGACCAACCATGGCGTTTTGGTGGCAGTAAGGATATCGCGCTCAACAAGGACGTGTCGAATCTTCCGAACGTGTTAAGGACGCATTTGGTGTTCGGAGGAAGAGGATGAGCATGCGTACCTCGTCCATCTTGAATAAAGTGCGTTTCCTCATCTTCTTGAGCGCACATACCTCCCCCGAATCCTGCTTTCTCGCCAAAAACACCTCCCCATATCCGCCTTGTCCGACTTGTGCGATGATATGAAATTGATCGACTTTGAGTTTCGTCCGCCGCCTTCGTAGAATGACGCGTTCCCGACCGCAGTACGACTTGAATTCTTTTTGATATTCTTGACCTTTGAGATTTCGCGAGCTCGTGTCCTTGTCGAACTTTGCACGCCGATCCTTCCGGTTGGCGATGTACCCTAATGTTTGGAAATAGTAGTCCAAAAAGTCTGTCGTTGTGAGGCGGGCCTGTTAAAGATTGGGAGATGGATTCGAGCACAAGATGCTCACAAAGTTGAGCCACAGTGGCCTTCCTTTTGACCTCGGTGCTTTCTAACAACTCCCGCTCCCAAGCCTGGAATCCAGTTTGCTTGACAGTAGACTCGCCCCTTGCCGTTTCCATTCTGATGTCATCCGCAAAGTGGTTTCCTTTCGCTGTCGCCATTCGAATGTCACTGTAACTCTGCAAAGTGTTCAGACCTTTCGCCGTATCCATGTGGACATCGCGATAGTATGATGAATAATCGGGCAGGCCAGAAATGTGTTTACTTGGTGAGGGTGGTCCTGCCGTAGGTTTTGAGGATCCTGGCGACATGGAAGTTTAGACTGGTCCTGAAGTGAAGATTGAGGTAATCCAGAGAATCTCGTTTATGCGGACCGTCCGCCAGCCATTCCGCCGGACTCTCGGCCCAGGTTTATTATTCTGTGACCTACAAACCCTAGTCTAAGTCTAAAGCAGGCGTTCACAGAATGTCACGCGCAAGGGGTGTTCACCCGAACAATCCGAAAAATCAACCCCTCCGGAGAGGGGGTCGTGGGATATTACCCTCTTTGGTGGCTTCTCACGACCTCTCAGGTCATATCTCTTCAAGTAAGATAGGGCCCATGTTCTCTGGACTAGCCCACGTGACTTTTTCGTGACAAGTGTACCAAAATCAATAAATTTGAATAATAATGATTTTACATCCATTTTTCAAAAATCCATATACGAAGAAGTGAAGAGAACAGAAATTGGAATAGAACTTCATAAACATTTTTTTGAAATACGAAGATACTGAATTTATTATTCATTTACAAGATTTTCTATTGACTTTGATGGTAAATGATTTGTGACATCCCAAGTGTTCTGACAAGCCTATCATCTGATTGAGTCACATCAAAGTCACCTCATGTGGGCTAGTCCAGAGAACATGGGCCCTATCTTACACCTGGTTAAAAAATGTGGGATATGCATAAATGCAAGTACTAAGTGTACTAAACATCAGAAATATCCCATTCGAAGTCTGTTGGATTGACTTTTTCAGTCAATTTGCAGTCCACCCACTGTCTGCTTAGAACTAGCATGTGCCAAGCATGTGTGCACCCTTCGAGTCAATTTTAACCAATATAAAAGTTCATTATTCATATATACACTTTATATTGTGATATGAAAGATGATTATAAAATATATTGTTCAAATGCCCTCAAAATATGCTGTTCAACAGTCTTTCCTCGACTCTGGAGATGTCTTCTATAAATAACTAACCTGAGAGGTCATGAGAAGCTCCCACGACCCACTCCGGAGGGGTTGATCTTTTGGATTGTTCGGGTGAACACCCCTTGGTCACGTGTGAACTGGTGAGAGTTGGCGACTTTTAGGCCCACGCATGTGATGGTTTGATTGTTATGTAAACACAAAATTTCAACCATGAAAGACACAATAGAAAGAGGAAGAGATGGACCCCATCTGTACTGAGGATTGACTATTGACCCATTTTCAATCATTCAGGAGGATCACGGCTAGAGAAACAAATCTTCTTGTCGGGTGATTCACATTTGTCAAAGGTTTTTTCTGAACATCACTTTTTTGATGTTTTGAGAGAGTTTTTTTGAATGGCGGCAGGAAATCAGGTAGAATCTCCTTCAGCTCCTTGAGGCCACTTAGTGATGGTCATGGGTGTGACAAACCTGCCGGGTCCATGGGTATGGGTGCCAGTGGGTGGGGGCTTGGGTGACCTCGAGTTCACCCTCACCAAACCCGCAAGTTTTTGGCAGGTCTCCAAATTATATGTAACTTCAAATTTCTTGAACTTATTTTCAACTTAATGAAATATATCATTCTTATACTTAAAATTGACTATCAAAAACATTCAAAAGTGTTTAAAATGCAGTCTAAACGGATGAGTTTCATTGCTGGAATGATCCAGTGCTAATTTAAACTCTGCTTATTCATGCAGCAATGTGACATGACAACTATTTCAACAATTTCAGACTGTGTTCAATGTTAGTAAGTGAGTTTTAATTAACCCATTGATATAAATTAATGTCCTTATACTATTTTACCATAGATTTCCCTGATCAGTGATCCCACACAGTCATGGTTACCCAATCTGTTAGTGTTGGGCACGGGTCACCTGCCACCCGACCTGCCACAAACCCCTACCTGCACTGTACGGGTTGGGTTGGGTACGGGTTCCCATCAAAACCTGCCAGCCTGATCAGCATTGTCAATGGGTGGCTATACCCACCCAGTCCTCACCACTCAAGTATGCAAAACCAACACAAAACCACTGGGTGAAATTTTTGTACTCAAACACTTGTTAGATTAAAACAAAATGCTGAGTCTTATTAACAGGATACCACCAATTAGCATAATATATGTATATTACACAGTTTACACCTAAATTTTACAAAACATTGTCATATTCATCTTCTTCCAATTCTTTGTCCTCCTTGACATTGGGGAACTTTGATACTGCCTTTATTACATTGTCAGGAACTAGGCCCTGTCTGGACCAGTTTCCAAGACACATTAGAGCATGGGTAGTGTCCACAAAAAGGCGGTTGTGAACATGTGAAAGGATCAGTCAGCCTTTACTGAAGACCCTCTCCACATCAACTGATGTCGCTATGTACACAAAATTAGTAATAGAAACGTGTAGTTGCAAAAAAAGACTCACCTGGGATACTCAGATAATCAAGTTCCATAGCACGGTGAGGTATTGTGTTAATTCATCGCTTAATGCTGACTTGCTGTGTCTTGAAAGCAAAGGGAGGGTATCAAAGATGTTGATGTCAGAGATCTCGATGTTGTCCTACAATGATGTACATGAGAAATAATAAGACAAGCAATGAATCACATGTACCATTCCTTTCTCTTGCCTATCCTCATTCTCTTTGTAGACAGCATACCTTTTAATATATACTTTTCCTTTTTCTATAAATATTTCTATTTTTAGAATACTTCTATTTTAGTCTATCCAAAAATAGAAATTACTTCCTAAAAAGGCATCCATACAAACTTCTTGTTTACAAAGCACAGTGATAGATTAGTCAAGTATCATAGCAATTATTATGTGTAGCCTTAGCAGCTTAAATTGTATGCTCACTCTCACTCTCACTCTTACTCTCACTCACTCTCACTCTCGCTTTTGCTCACTTTACCTTTTGCTCCCCCTTTTTTGTCTCTCTTTCAAGTATCATCTCATGTTCCAATTCATGTCTATAGCATTTTCTATTTTCTACTATCATCTCATGTTCCGATTTATGTCCATAGCATTTTCTATCTTTTACTATTATCCAGTCCAGCCCATTCTTGCTTTTCGTCCATGCTCCTTACATTTTTTTATCTAATAACTCATACCTTTTTTTTTGCCAACACCGTTGCCAATGCCAATCTGGATTACCAGTTTTCTGTCAATAGGACCATAGGAATCAGGATAATTAATGTCACCCCTTATTAATAGCTTTAGACATCTCTCAATACAATCAGCCATATTTTATACTGTTGAAGGTTTTAAGTGTGTTCAGAGCATTGCCTTCTTTATTCCATTCTTGGCTGTCTTTTCACCTTCTCTTACACGGGCGGACCCTTGATTGGATATGTACTAACCCGCAACGGACTTCCAATATGTGTAAAATACAGAATATTTCCAAATACACCCTAAACTTTGATCACTTTGAATATTATTAAACCCTCGCTCAAATTTAATGCAAACGCCTTCAAAATTTCATTTGTACTAAACAATTTTTGTGTCCAACAACAATCTCAAAACTTTTAACGAGCTGCAACGACTTTTCGCATTCAGTGAAGAATGTCAGAGCCATATGGTCAGCAGACCACGTGACTACTGGCGGTCTTTCCAAAATTCTCCCTAATCTCTTCTCTCTTCGCCTTCATCTGATCTTACCCCCATCCTTTTCGTCCTCATAAAGTTGTCTGGTGGTTTGGAACTGCTTCCATCGTCTGCCTTTCAGTGGTTCAGCCACTTCTCGTTCTGTGGGAACCGCTTTTTGCAGTGAATGAACTTTTGTTTTGCCTTCCTGAATGTGCTCCACTCCCTGGTCTATTGGGACTGTATTGAATGGTGCTGGTGCTTATGTTTGTAACCACTGTACCTTACTCATGTGTTTCTATCTCTCTTTCTCTTTCTTCCTTTTCTTTTGCTTTCTTCCCTCTCTTCCCCTCTCACTCACTCATTGGACACAGTGCAGATGAGCGGTATCCGTTCTTGTAAACTTTTTGACTTCTGACCGATTTCTGTCCAACAGAGAGCACCATGGATTGCAGAAGTTTGGGTGAGGTCTGGAACTGACGGGGCTGGTAAGTTAGTCCACTCTCATCACTGGCCTGAAGCTGATTTCTCTCCTGAAGGTATCGTCAGTATACTTTCCCTCTGCCGCAAAGTGGCTCTATCCCATAACCAACACGATGATTCAGGGAGTTCCTTGGGCTCGGGTTGCCCTTGGTTTATGTATCATCTATTAGATAGGCCCTCATTTGTGTAGTTAGTTGTTGAATGAATATAATTTTTCAATCTACTTTCATTTATTTGTGAGATATTATTATTATTGCTAGAGTGAAATTTTCAGGCCAGTGGATTGGGCAGGCACATCAGGAAAACACTGACTGTGTTTTGTGGGCTTTGGCTGGCTCTGGCTAGCTCTGGCTAGCTTTGGCTAGCTTTTACAAACTTTGCCAGAGATTGGCTGCATATTCAGATCTAAAATTTTGTGAGATAGCATAAATCTATTTTTAAAACTTAATAACTAAAGGAAAAAATATAATTACATAATGATTTCCCTTATATAGTAATATCTAAATATAAATAAATTCTATTATGTAATATTGTTTTTTATGGCTTATATAAGCTTAAAATATGTTCTTCAACTGACTTGTAAAATTTCAAACACAATCATCCAGCCAATCTATGGCAAAGCTAACCAAAGACAACCAAAGCCAGTCAGAGCAGCCAAAGCTGTAAAGCACAGTCATTTTATTTTCCTGATGAGCTACAGCTCAAGTAATACAACCCACAGGGTAAGTATTAAGTCAAGTCCCTACCACTATGTATATAGCCTATGTAGACTCTAGAGTAGACGGGCATAATTGCTGCTCAACAATTGGACCCAAGTCCATTAATTCTTACCTTTCTGGGATTTGCAACAAACTCGAGTCCTTTTATTCTTCTATCTGTGGGTGTTGTAGGCACAAGCTGGTGATGAGCACTCTGGCTGGTTGTTTGAAACTGCAAGCTTCGCCAATCAAATGCAAATGTCCCCTTACCTGCAAGGAAATTGGAGCCACAGCCAGGTCTAGTGATAAGCATGGGTGTAGCAGACCCAGCAGCATCAGGAAAAAAGGTTTACTGCTTTTTATAGCCTTGGCTGCTCTGGCAGGCTTTGGGAAGCTTTCCCATTGATTGACTGGGTGGTTATGTTTCAAATTGTACAAATCACTAGACAAATATTTTTTCAAGCTTATATAAGCCACCAAGAGTCGGTGCTAGCACA
>JAHXRV010001972.1:0-10352 GCA_019904355.1 Psilocybe tampanensis | reverse complement strand
CAAAGCCCCCTAAATTTAACCCATTTTACTATTCCCCCCCCCCCCCCCCCCCAATCCCCTCTCATTTTTCGAGCGTAGATGCTTCACAATCTCTCGTCAGAGGTCTTACGCATGGAAATGGAGCAAGAAGAGAGAATCCGTCTGCAAAGGCTGGGACAAAGAGACTCAAGAGCATCTAGCCTGTTAGAGGCAGAGCGGTTGGAGGACGAGTACCATATCAGGTGCTTTCAGGACGCAGAAGACGAAGCGTACAACCCTTCCATTCCTTCTCCAGGCCACCGATCTTCGTCTGCACCGCGAGAGGCAAGTCGCCACTTGTAAAATTTGCGAATGTTTGATTAACGTGTCAACCTCTGACGCACTCAGCATGTTCTGGACAAAGCGAGGGATTCCGGAGAAGTGCCGGACTCATCGCTTGCAATGCGATCGACGGCATCTGGTATGATGACGAAGGATCAGCGAGCGGTACGTATGCGCCAAGATACGCAAGGCCAGTCTAGCTAAAAGAGTCGTATACAGACTATCATATTATGGCTGGCAGAAGTGAACGCAGCATGTCGATCTTCAGAAAACAAGGACGAGGACAAGGATGGACGAATCTTAAAGGAGAGCCCAGACTTTCCAAGGCCAGCTACGTCATATGATAACGGAGGAGCGAGAAAGCGCAACACACGTTCCGTTCATGACGCGCCCCTGCGCATAGGCCCGGACTATGAAAAATTGAAGAAGAGAGCAAAAGCCCAGCGCAAGACACTCTTTCATGGACGGCATGGTAAAATCAGAAAGCGAAAAGCTGGGACGTCGAATGAGCAGAAACGCTTAAGGACGGGCATCAATTCCGAGGGAAAAGCGTCCGCTGCCATCGAATTGATGTCTGACGCAGCTATCGATGAACAGATTGAAGCTCTCCAGCATGTCCTTGTAGCAGGAATGCTTCTAACAAGCCTTTACAAAGAAAGGGATCGGCGAAATAGGCAGAGCTCTCAGAACATGTAGATGTAATGCAACATTGTACCAATGAAGTACCAGATCCATCGTGATGGAACAGATTGAGATCAATAATAAAATCAAGCCTGAAATTAAATATATTTAACAACGGCATCTACAGCACACGATCAAGAAGAGAATTGTGGAATGTCAAGCCTACGCCTACAGCCCGCTCGAGACCCAATTGCGACTTGAATCAATCTAAGGAGATTGCGGAGCTTCCGGCGGCGAAAACCCCAGCTCCCAGCTCTCCAACCTTAGTCTGATCATTGGAGGACTGTCCATCTGTCGATATACCAGCAGTGTCGTTTATGTTCGAACGGTAGTCGATATCCATCCTAACCATCTTCGCCCGCGCAACCGATAGCTCTTCTTCCCCATATCCAACTTTCCTCTTCATAGAGACTGTTTGGCCTAGATTGGGTATCCTCGATGCAACCATGTTCTTCACCATGGCCTTGGAGAACAACAGTCAGGGTCAATAGGACAGGGTGTTAGATGAGGAATACAATACTTACCTGCGTGAATGTTCCGTCAAGATAAGTGATTCCTCTGAGAATCATACCAGACTTGTATTTCCCATCCTTAATAGGAAATAATACGAAAGAGGCCTGAACCTCTACTATGTCTCCAGCAGCAAAGTGCGACGGCTTTACGGGAGTATACCTGTTCATTTCATAAAGTGAATGGAAGTGACAAAGGGGGACACCATGTGTAATGATACATACTTGTAAGTTTCGTCGCTGGAACCCTCCCTCTCGAAGTATTGAACAACGTTGTCCTCACTGTGGTACAATCCGGCTGCCGCACTGGCCTTGGTTAAATAACCATATGGATCAATGTCCGCAGAGAGGAGGATCCCCTCCACATCGGAGCCAGCGTGACGCGGCTTGAAATACCGGTTCGACATCTCGAGGACCTGTGTATCATTAACGCAACCTAGCATACCACATTCTGATACGTTGTCCATCCCTACGGCGCGACTCAAAAGAGCGTGAATGCCTGTTATGGCGTCGACGACCTTAGCGAATGTAGACGTCGTATATCCGGCTACGGAAACGCTTTGACGCAAGTATCGCACCTGGTAGCTGTTCCGTCTGTACAGCCATGAACGGAAGGAATGAAAAGATAATTTCAATGTGATGCACCAAGAAAAAGAAAGAAGGTTCATAAGGATGAGAGAGCAATCAAACATATCGCTCACCCGATTTTGTCTACGAATGGAGGTAAATCCTTCCTAAGAAGAATACCTTGCAACGACACAACAAGCTCTTCGTTGGTGTTTCGGTGCACGAGGCTCCAAGTATTTCCAACAGGTACCGCCTCATAATGGGCAGATGCCGAAAATACCCGCGAAAGCTGTGTGCCACTATGAGCGCTGTTGTATCTGTCGAGTGCGAGACTCTCGAGACGCTTTTCTGACAAATAGTCCAGGAATTGAATCTACACAAAGGTATAAAGTTGCAACACACCTGCAGACTGCGTATCGTAACCGTTAAACATGGAAGACTTGTGTATAGAAGGATGCGTCAGGTTTTGGGTGAACAGGTCAGGGCGCCTTTTATCATGTTATTCGTTTTTCTACGTCTCATTTACTTCTTTATTTTTGGTTTTTGTTTTAATCTTCTCTCTTTCATTGATTTCTTCTTCTCTTTTGGGATTTGAATATTGACATAATACGCACTATAAATATATTCAGTCTCGCGCGTCGAATAGACCCGCTGTTCAAAAAAACGCAAGGAAGTGAAAGAATACTGTACACGAAGACAGTGCTGCTACAACGGAACACTTGCGCATATTCGCCAATGACAAACACGTTGCAGATGGTACGGTACCGATATTAGCGCTCTGCCCAAAAAGAAGGGTTGGTGTCGGAATTTGAATTTCTTGAAGCCAATTTACAGAGCCGAATGATGTCAAATCTCACACTCGCCTTCTTTCAGTCCTCCATCGCGCCTTCTTACAATGAACATAGCTTCCTCTCCGGGAACGCTTGACGTCCTCTTGATAATATCCACATCCTAGCCACAAGATGCTTCCGCCTCATAGATGTCAGGAAGAAGCAAAGATGATCAGCTAAGTCATCCAAAAACGCAGTTGGCCACACTATAAGTGAGCGCTGTTCACAATTTGTAGCATTTCAGTTCAAACCCCAACAAATTTCCGTCTTTCAACTCTGCTTAAAATTTCACATACGTTCTACGCATTACAAGCACATCATGCCGCAGTCAAAGTCCAAAAAACAAGAAGTCATAGGGTAAGTCCTATTATATGATGATGGCTACTCGAACTGACCTTCGCTCGTCAAGGTCCCCGATGTCCGTGTCGTCATCAAACCGTGACAACGAGGTCATCGAAATCAGTTCGGACAGCTCGGTCCCTTCCACTCCTGTCATCAGGTACGCATACCGTTCGCGGTGAAGCCATGACACTCACATAGATCATGTCGTCGGTTTAGCAAGAGTATGAGGGATAGGAAAACCGAGAAAAGCACAGAGACTCCTATGGCGAAGAAGAGACAAGCATCTGAGGCGCACGACCTGTGAGTCACCAACGCCGATTTGCTACCAGCAATTCGTCGACACACTTACGTCCGCCCCCCCCCAGCAGTAACAAAAAAGCTAGGGATCACAAACGCAGTTCTCCAAAATGGGACATCGAAGAGAAAGTCGTTTATCAACGCAGGTCGTCATCCCCTGAGGACGCAGCTCCTGTTACCATCGGGTACGCATCCAACCATACTACTCAGGCTATGTTCATCGTGTAATTTATGGTTTCACTTAGGAACGAGACCGGAAAACGTATATTCGTTTCCACCAGAGCTAGAAGTCCCACCTTTGGCGATTTCCCTGAAGGCTCCAACCAGTTGAGTACAAGAGTTCTTCATGTTCAAGGAAAAGAAACGATGCTAACTGTTTATTTATTTTTTATTTTTTATTCTTTAATTTATATTTTATTATTGTTATTGTCATCATTACTATTATCAGAACTGTACGTCGAGACGGTTCCGAGCCAGGATTAACACCGGGACGCAAGACCAAAAGACAGTGAGTACGCTCGGAAAACACTTCGTTTGTGACAGCACTAAATGTGACAAACAAGACCAGTACCTTCCGAAAAAGCACGCTACATGCGAGACGAAGCCGCCAGCAACACCGAAGCTATTCAAAGTGCAGGGACTAGGGCGAGCGGCAGATCCAAAGGCAGCGCACAACAAGAGCAACGCGTAACAGCTGCTCGAACCAAGGATCAGGTATCAAAGGTTCGCGTCAAGGAAGAGCCGGTCAGCCCCACTACTGTCAACTCGTCTGCAACGAAGAAGGTCAACATGAAGGCAAGGTAAGAATATATACCGAAAGTTGAAGGTCGCGCGATTCTAAATTGTAACAAAATGAAGGGAAAATTCCAGTGTTGAAGAAGGGGAGATTACTGAGGCTGCCGGGGACGGACAGGGGAGGGATGACGAATCTGAAGGTCTGCAAGAGTAAGTAATTTTGTGCTATCTTCACGAGCATACATTCTCACAATTGGCAGACCATTCGTCCACAGGCCGGAACCGAGACCAAAGGCACCCGCCGGATACCCCGAAGTTCCAGTACAACGATATGAGTAAGTTGACATTTCATTTTTTTTTTTTTTCTTTTTTTCACGATGATTTTTGAATATAAATCTAAACAAATCGTAAAGGGCATGCACTCTGGAATCCTTCGGATATTTATCGAGGGAATCAAAACCGATCCCGCTTGTGGGAAAGCTCGTCATCGATAAAGTGGTCTCGTTGTTGCAAGGAAACCCGAACAATAAGCATGGAGCAGGGTGAGTAACAGACGTATTGATAGCGACGTAAAAATTCTGAGAATGTGTTAGCAATTTCCTCCGTTGCTACGGATTCACCAGTGCCAACGGCATCCACAATCCGGCCAGGGCTGACGCCTCCCATGTCACCGTTCTGAAAGACGGATCCGGAACCGGTCGTTTAATAGCCAACGGAGCTGTACAATCGAATTCCACACCGTCGTCAATCTTCCTGACCAGCGGATGCGTGTACGAATGCAATCTCATACTCCCTGGAACCAGCAGAGCCGGCGGACTGAAGCACGACCTCAAGAAGATCGGAATATGGGTTCTCGATGAAGAGTTGGAACCAGCGTTGAGTTTTTTCGGAGAGGCATTCGGAAAAAAACAACTATGGGGACACTTTTACCAACGTGTACTTACCTTCAGCGGGCAGCAGCTCCCCGACCCGTCGAAGACGAATCAACGACAACGTATGTATTCATTGATATCATGCGCGATTATATAACAGCTAACGCGATATTGCAACGCAAGCAACTCCATCTTCGCATGCATCGCCGAGAAAGCAACCAGCAGGCCTTTTCGCACCTCCTACCCCATTAGCATCACCGACATCGTCCTATGTGGGTTGTGGCACACACCCACATTATTTGAGATTTGCTGAGGACGGTAAGTTTTATATGTTATATGCAGTTGAGGTTGCAACCAAACGAAATGACGGTATGACAGTACCCGTATACGATATCCGCAACGTCAAGTTCAAGGTTACTGAGGAGTCTATCAACAATCTTTCAAGCCTCCCTCGATACAAGCACGGGATATCCGATCTTCATCCGTACGCGATTGTCACCGTCGGATATACGTCGAACACATATCTCTACAACTACAAGGTCAATTCCACTTCGATGGACGAAAAGAGCTTCGCACTTTCCCTCAACATACAATTTGTTCTTTTCCACGGTGACCCATCGACGCCAGGTGATCAGCAGGATGGAAAGGGGGATGACGAAAATGGAGAGAACAAGGAAGAGGAGGAAGAGGCAGAGGACGATGAGTAAGTCCTTCTGCACACTTTCATCATTGCCATTATCCGCCGTCGTCGTTACCTGCACATCGTATATTGCGTTCATCCTGCCTGACATCGCGTTGTGACTGAATCGCCTGTGCACGTGTGACATGCTGTAAATAATACCGTAAAACCTACATATAAAATTTGCTGTGTTTTCATTACGAGACCATGAAAATGTGTTTTTTTATGATGAATCGGATGAGCGAAATGAGAGGTACTGGATATAAAATTAATTTGAAAATATAAATTAATTATTCAGGACACGATTGTGCAAATACAAGTTTTAAGATGGTACGATTTAAGACGCTGCAACATGATATTTGCGCAAAGAGCAGGTACGTTCTGCCTTCAAGCCAAATGATCTATTATTCTATTAATATACAAAGACAGAGAAGCAGATACGATATAAATAGAAAATGCATGAGTTTCCTAATGGGAATTTCTCTTTTGAAATTTCCTAAATGAGAAAAATTTGAGGCAGAGGAAAAGAACATAAAAACTCATCCTCCTTTTAGTCGGACTCGTAACTTCAAAACATATGCACCTCAGTAGTCTAATAATGGATCGGTGAGGCATTTCGGCAGAGCCGTATACAGCATCACCATCGGCAAAAGCGGAAAAACCATATATTACATAATGCAAATGTTAAGGTCATTTTATTTTAACTCCGTCTTATTATGTGATATAAAGTGAAATTTATTCTGAACGATTCCTTATATGCTTGCGTTAATCTGAGCTTGTATTGTAAGGTCAATTTTATAATATGAAGAGCTGAAAGGTCATATTTAAACTTCATGCCATATGATAATATGATCTTATTCTAAATTCAAACATTTAAGAAATAAATTATAATTTGGGAAACCTTTTAAGAACAGGCTAACCTATGTGACAAATTCCAAGAATCTATTATTCTTCGACATAAATATAAGACATCAGAATATTATGACGCAGTTTATTAATCGATATTTAATTTTTGAATGCCTTTTATGGTTTGGACTTAGCAATTTTCGCGGCATTCGCACAGTGACGGTGGCCGGCGCCGCCGGGGCTATATATGGTTATAACTTAGCTAATCGCCAAAGCTGGTTTGGTATAGTGGTTTATTGCACCGTGCCGTGTCACAGGTGTGGGTTCGAATCCCAACCTGGGCAAGAACAAGGAAATTAAATAGGCACCATCGGTGATGGCGTTGATAGCATTTTTCAATGCCTGGGTGGATTGGTACTCTTTTTTGCAGGGAACGGGTGGTATTTTGGCCAGAATACCATATAGTGTAGCATAAGGTCAACTCAGAATGTCAGGACCATTTAAGGTTGCATCAGAATAATAAATTTCGTCAGAATAAGCTTAAATTTACGAATAGACGTGACGGCAAATTGCAATATAAGGCCTTTTGCACCTGACGCCCCTTAGTGACCATATAAGGACCTTATATGGCATGATCGGGTTTTTCCGGTTTTGCCGATGACTATTGGACACGGACAAAATCTAGAAGGCTTCAGAGACTGTCTATATGGGTTGGTGTCTATGTCTCGATCTGTCAAGATTGAAGTCCAGAATGCAAGGTCATCTCGAAGGTAGCGGGATACCGAGGGCGACACATAACGGGCAGTCGGCGTTTTGATGTTGCGACAAAGGAATCCCATATATAACCCTTTCACTTGCCTTTCACGATCACGAGTCACCGGGGAATATTTCATAGATATAGATAGCTCAGACTCATCCGCACATGAACTTGAAGGTACTCAGAAGTTGTATTTTTTTTTACCAATCAAATGTTTTTCAAAATCACCATTTGGGCGCTTGAGCCACCTTTCCATATGGACATCGAGGAATTGTGTCTTCAGATTGGAGTTTCCTGGGCCTAGTGAAAGTTCTTGCAGTTCCTCACGACAGATCTGTGAAGGGAGAGCTATGTGAGAAATATATCCGACTCCGCGACGCCATACAGAATCGCGGGGACTTTTCATGACCCCATTTAGCATGCTATATAGGTTCAAGATGTCTCTGTCTCAATCTTGACAGATTGAAGTGACAAGTCGAGAACACAAAGCCACCTCGAAGGTGGCGGGAAACCGAGGGCGACACATAACAGGCATTCGGCGTTTTGATGTTGCGACAAAGGAATCCCATATATAACCCTTTCACGGTCACGAGTCACCGAGGAAGAATTCACAGATATAGATAGTAGCTCAGATCCGCACATGAACTTGAAGGTACTCGGAAGTTATATTTTTCTTTTACCAATCAATGTTTTTCAAAATTAGCATCTGGGTGCTCGAGACACCTTTCCATATGGACATCGAGGAATTGGGCGTCTTCAGATTGGAGTCTTCTGGGCCTAGTGAAAGTTCTTGCAGTTCCTCACGACAGATGTGTGAGGGGGAGAGCCTTTGGAGAAATATATCCGACTTTGCGACGCCATATGGCATACAGAATCGAGGCCCAGGGGCCTTTTCATGACCCCGATCGGCATACGAGCCTCATGTCAACCTATTATCGAACCAAGTATCACTCAGGCTCGAGGGAGTTGGTAACACTGTCTTCTAACGACAGAAGGCCGGTAATTATACCCTCGTCTATTTTTCGATGGTGGAAGCGTGAAGTTGGCCCCTAGAGTGGATACAGTCATAGCTCACCTCTGTCTGTCGGGCCGGTAAGCTTGAAGGCCTGAAGCTGCAAATTTATGTTCAAATCTGGCCCCTCAGGCTATGTTGCGAGACGTTGCGTTCTCTACTCTACAGATCCTCTTTCATGTGTATTGCTTTCTGTTGAGACAGATCAACCGGCAACACCTAGTATCGACCAGTGTGTTGCAACTTGCAAAAAGTTTACAGTGTTTTCCGAAAACCTTGTCTTTTGACTTTTTACTTTTTGTTAACAGACACTTCCTGGTGGCGCCTCCCATCAGCTCCCATCACGCACCCAGGAGGCAATCCGGCAACTTGTAAAAATAAACCAAAAAGGAAAAAGACACACCTTTTTGGAAAACACACTAAACGGGAAACACATGCCGAAAGCCTGCCGATAGAAAGTACCCAGCTTGAGCAAATTGTTTTCTCTCATATCAGTACCATTGGTTCACCAATTACTCTATTCATGGTATAAGATCATCTTATGTGTCTATAGTGCGTGTGTAGGGGGATAGCGGTTTCCTATGTTTATTGTTGGATGACAGAGATGAGACCACCGGAGATTCATTTTGATCTTTGCCGCGATGGTCATTCAAATATTCAAACTCCGAAGTGGTAAGTACTTCAACAAATTGGTGCATTGGATGCTAATAAATAGTGGAATATCACACTTTGAGGGAGAGCGTCCAGTCCTCTGGCATGATAAGAAAGCTCTAATAGGATGAAAAAGGACAGCTCCAACCTAGAGCTGTCGTTGGCTCTGAAGTTCGAGGTTTCATCAGGAGTAACCGTGGAAAGGCTTCAGATTCGAGCCAAAAAAGTTCATACAACCAATGGTTCAAAGAGATTTAAAATGATCAGGACCGGAATAGGACCAGATGACCCGTGGAAGACTAAAGAGAACAAATAGTAAATCAATCGTGGAGTCACACTAGGCGGGGCAGTAGTTGGACGAACGCGATGGACTTTGTCCCACTATCGAGTTAAAATTAATTGGATGAGCACCGTGCCATCCACGATGACATTCTTCTATAGAACCTTAGTTGGTTCTGCAGCTTCACATGTTCAATCGCTGAGTATCATTCTGTGTTTTTTATACATTACCTAGTACTAAAACCGTGAATTCGTTCTGGTGGGATGATCAAGCTGAAGAGCAAATCGAGCCGCTAAAGGGTAAATACCTCGGAGAGTTTTGGAAAAGGAAGATTGATTGACTGACTGTAGAGAATATTTAGAAAACGAGTCCACAGATAGATATTCGAAGTTCTTCAGTTATTCCGTCGTATGTCATGTCCATTTTGGTTCAATAGTTCGGAGTTCCTACAGATGCAAGGTGTACAACCTCAGGGGCGTTCCAACATTGCAAGCTTCAGAGTATAAAAGGGGGTCATCTCATGCGACAAACCTCCCCAGTCCTCGTGAGGGAAACTACACAAGCCCATACGTACTCCTACCAATTTACAACCTAACGATGTCGAAATCTGCGGACAACCTCATCTTTCGGAACTGTGAGGAGCCCTTCTAATTTTTTTTTATAGAGTTGATGCTGTATACTGATCCATTCAACAGTCTTGACCAGTGATATATCGGCCACAAAGGTCCTTGCGTTTGTTCGTACCATTTTCCGTTGGGAATTAAGCCGCTCCAGTGACTCACCTACTCAATACTCGCAGTCCCCGGACATTGTCCCTCGATTTGGAAACACGTTGGACCCCGAGGCGTTGACTGACCAATATGACTCCTTCATCAATCTACCCCTCCAGTCAAACGAGGTCAATAACGTCTTTATCCGTGCTATGACCACCTCTGGTGTCGTTGCTGGCTCGAAAACTGCGATCTCGCTTCGTGCCGTCCCGAGCGAGCTCATT
>JAHXRV010001960.1:0-14793 GCA_019904355.1 Psilocybe tampanensis | reverse complement strand
GATATGGAGTATGATGTTGGGATGACGGCGTCGGATGGGGGAGTACAATGAACCACGGTGGACTTGCGTGCACATTGTGCGGTGGCGGAGCAAAGTGAGGAACAGGTGGAACAATGCTTGATCTGGTAGGTTGCGGGACTGCGTTGTTTCCACTCTGATAGATGGGCGCTTGAGGACGACCAGCTTGAAGATGCGACGTCCCAAAGTCAGGTCGAGGACCAGGAAGGGGCTGAGAGACGGTGGGTCTAGTGCGATGAAGTTCTTGGTTTTTACGAGTCGGTGGTATTGACGCGAGCTGAGCGTTTGGAGTGATGGGTGACAAACGCGTTAACTCTTTCTTGGGTGAGGGTGTGTAGGGTGCAAAACGCATCACGCGAGAAACATTTGGAGATCGACTTGGACGGAGGCTCTGGGACATACGAAGGGGGGTAAGAGTGAAATCCTCTGGGATAGGATATTGGACGTTCGCATTGGGTTTCCTAACAACATCACGTCAGGAAACGACGAAGCAAGTGTAAAAAACTTGGGACTTACGTGTGTATACTTGAGACCAAAGCCGGATCAAGATAGATTCCTAAAGCCTCTGCTCTTGAAATAGTGGGGGAACGGCGGGCCAAATCATTCGTAGGTGTTCGGTTTTCGTCCTGCCTGGTTGAAGATGGGGCGTGAGCGTCACGACTTCTGTGAATTGTTCATCAGGATCAAAACATTGAACATATTGAAGCTCGAGTGCTCACCCCCATCTTCGACCACCTTTCTGGAACGAGTTTGCGTTGTGCGCACTGAGCATGCAATATTGAAATTTTCTGGACTTAGAAAGTGGGAATAGGAACGCTTCGGAGGCCCTTTAAATAGTGGAAGATGTGGCACGTCAGGTCAAAAGAAGTAGAGCTGACGCAGCACTCTGTTACTGTTCCCGCCATGCAACCTCTTTGTTGCATTACAATCGATGTCTATCATGGTCACTTCGTCGTCGTCTTGTCCGAAGGTCTGTGCGCGTCGAAACCTTTGTTGTCATGGTTGAAAAGAAAGAGTTCGTAAGTAACTGGTTGGTGCACCCGTGCAGGATTGATGCCGGACCTTGCCGTAACTTTCAATCAGGCAGTTGCCGTGGAGTTGCCGCTTGGTAAGCATTCGGCAACGTGAAGTAAAGCGACGTGAATCTCAGACGCTTTTCATTCCCCAAGCCAAAGCGGATAGGGAACCTTTAAGTAGAGACTATCCTCCTAGGCCTTTGCCTACAAGTATTGAAAATACAGTCAAGAATAATATTGATGTTACATTGATGTAGGTTTCGAACTGTTATTTAGTGATTTACATTTAATATTGTGGCTGGATGTCAAGCGGTGAATAAACCCCCAGATGATATCCCCAGATATGGATAACAATATCCTTCGGCTTGACCTGACCTCCGCACTGACCCCAGGGACATGTAACCTTATAGTCCCTGGTATTCAAAAGATCAATATCGCGATGGCATTGATAAAGATGAGCCCTCAAGTAGGACTCGCGGAACGCCACGGCCTGTGCGCATCCACCTATTCTGCAAGTAAAGACCGGAAGAGAAGGGTCGGCGGCTGGGACTGGGCGTGGCTCGCGTCGAATGTGTCCTCTCCCTTGTGTTTTCCGACGACTCGGGAGATGAGAAGAGTGATCCGTGCTGTTTGGGACGACATCGGCGTCTCCAGTTGCCAGTACTCTCCGGTGGGTCCGTGCAGGGATGGATGTTTGGACCATCGAGCCTTCGTGGTGTTCACTATATTGAAGTTGCATATAAGGCCTTTGTAACGTGTGACAAAAAGAAGGGAAAATACCTCGCGTTAAGCGACGGGTGCCAGTCAGTCCCTGATGAGGTGAAGGTGTGATGGGTTGCGGACATGATAGGGATGTTGGGGTCGTCAAATATGAGGTGGTCTGTAGATTCAGAGGTCAGACCCTTTATGTTATATACCTGTTTCTCGTGAGTGGGCCACGAATCAAAGTACGGCAGACGATGACGACAAAAGGAGGTGTAGCCGTAACCATCGCATGATTTGACAAACAGGGAGGGCCCAGGGTTACCCTTTTGTTACTTCGACGTCGCATCTCTGACTAGTTCGCCCACAGTCAAGATAAAAAAAATCTGTGCCACCAAAAAAAAACTTTTTATTTGCATTCGAAATCACATCTGTATAAATTGTGTATGCTATGGATAGAAGGCTGTGCGGTTGAGTCACAAATTAAGGTCATACGCCGCGACAACCGAGTACAAAGTGAGAGAAAAAAAAAAAGAGAAGATAACAATACATTTCTACTAGGAACAACGCCATACTATGTGTCATGTGTACCACGACGCGAGTCTGGGCTCTGACTCGGTGACTGATGACATCCCTAAATCCTACTTCTTCGAGGTCTTGGAGTTTTTCTTCCCGTACAAGCGTTCATGCTCGTCACGGAGAGAATCAACTAGCTGTTGCCTTTGCATACCACGTGCCTGCATATCCGCCGCGAAGCAAATAAACGCATCGGGGTACTTGCATGCCGTCTCTTTACAGGACCCGCATACCTTCTTTGCCTCTCCATTATGCTGAAGGAAAGTTTGGTCGCGGCGCCTGCTACTAGTGGCAGAGCTTCCGGCGGGATTGAAGCTGAAATGACCGGCCACAACTGGAACGCTCGTAGGATGGATGGGAACCATAGCCGGAGCGGGAAAAGCTTCTTGCTCAGTGTAGTTGATGATGTTCTGGACCATGAACTGAGCCCTGGTGGCATCGCGAGGCGTGGGAGAGTGCGGACTGAGATTGTGTTGAGTATATGTCGGATTCGATCCAACGGATGACCGTTTCATACGCGGGTACTGGATAACGTCTTCCTCTTGATGACTATGTCCAAGTTCGATCTGGTTGTCCACAGGGACGACTTGACCACTCGTTTCCGAAGACATGGTATCTTTGCGACGCAAGGGAGCGAAATTAGAAGGGATGGCGTCTTGAGGGAGCGTTTGCTGATTCTGCCACCATGCTCCTGACGTCGGAACTGGGTTGGTGCCAGTGGGAGGACTGGATGGCCTGTATTTTAAAGCATATCAGAAATAATGGTCCTCTACTAAACGCGCATCATGATGACTCAAAACGCTGTGCTCACTACTCACCCTTGAGCTTGATGCATCACCCGCCTTTGATCATCTTGCTTGGACGAGCGGCTTGGGATTGGTGCGATCGACCGCGTGTTGGAACCTTTATCCGACATCGAGGTGTTGACGTCGGAGTAAAATGAAATTACTGATGTGATGATTTCTGTCGTAATGGGTGTGTTTATGAGAGAGAAGACGAATGCGAGGATGATAGAGAAAGGTTAGGGAACGATGTTAAATGCAATCCACTCTACTATTTATCCCTTCCGTACGCATTGACAACGCACCTCAAAACAGAAAATTGTGGCACGGTTTCCGTGGCCCATATCATACAATGCGGGCGGGGATGGAAATTCAACTCGTCAGTAACCATTAAGAGTGGGACAATGACTAGCGGAGACGCCACACTGAGAAGGACACATACATACACATCAAAAACAGTACAATTAAAATCGAGGTGTTCCCGGGGCTATTGTCTGGAAGACTGGAATAATATGCGCATCAGACGCCGGTGGCCCTACAACCTAAAGGGGTCGTGGGAATGTGTGGCACAAAGACATTTGCTGTAAGCTTAAGACGAGATTGGAATGCAGATTCAGATCGTGAAAAATGGCGCTTGTTATCAGCGTATCCATGAGATCTGCCCGGTAAAAATTGGGACTCCAGACCTGAACATTCGTTGGTACGGTGATCCTTTGCCAGGGGAACATATCATTGTCTGGGTCGTACACGTCTAGAAGTTCCAACTTGCATTGTCGTTGGGAAGTGAGCATGAAAGAAAGCTCCACAATATCCCACGTCACCGGTTTTCGTGTTAAAAAGCAACATTGGATGTATGTATATGAGTCGGTATGCGCAATAGCCACCTCGAGCGACATCAAACTGCATCTATTCGGTATCCATGAGTCGTTGGCGTTCACTAAAACAAAGGGTATGCTCAACAAATTCTCTTTCATTCTAACGTATGTAATAGTGATGGAGACCTATTATACGGATAGAAAAGCCTATATGACGCTATTACTGCCCGGTTTCCCAAGTTTTTCATACGTGGGAACAAAAGTTCCCACGGATATTTAGGCCTGGCGAAGCTGACCCTTGAGGCGCAAGACGCTCGTCGGTCGAAAAGGCAATTGCAAATGACGAGTTTAGTGAATGCACAGCTTGGTGTTGAGTATACCCCCAATATTGATCTAATTCTAGCATTTTCGTGACCTCAGGCAGACAGACAGATGGTCTCGGACAACGTTCAATATGTTTGATGTTTGATGGAGTCGAAGCCTGTCCCAATGTGACGATGAGTCGGCTCAACAATGGGAAGTGATGATTTGTCGTGAGTAGTAGGATCTAGGGCACAGAATTGTTCGAAATATGTATGATACGCAGTTCTAAACGAAGAGAGGGAGGTCCAGGATGATAGTCGTGTGTGGGCATGACACGGACTCGGAAACGGTGGTGTGATGATAACGATACAGTGCGAACGGGTCCGTGAGTAGTAAAAAATCAGAAGTCTAACATCCTGATGAGCTCCCTGGTCATCTCTTCCTCCTCCGAGTCATTGAAGTCCAGAGGACTAGCTTCACCGATATCGCACTCCTGCACCATCATTTCCTTTCCCTCAACTCGGACCCCGTCGTCACCCGCACGCTTGGAAGAGACGAGATCAATGTCCGCCTCATACGGGTCTGGATAGTAGCGATAGAGTCCTGGTCGGGAGACGGGTTCTGTGACGTTTCGGTTTCGCAGGGAGTTTCCTGGATAGTCGTTCTCGATGTCGATGTTGTAGTTGTACCCATTGATGTCGATAAAACCACTGGGGAATTTTCTCTTAGACCGCAGTGGTCGTGCGTCGGATACATTTTGGACGAAAGTGCTGGAGGTCGGCGTAGGGGGGAGCGAGCGTGGAGGGGTACTAGGCGCGAGACGGCCGGTGATAATAGTGGTGGGTGGCATTGGGAGTGGGCGGGCTGGTTTCTTAGCCTTGATCGAGGAAAGTGGAACGTCGTCACTTTGCGCCAGGTTCTGGACGTTCCTGGAGACAGATACTCAGTACATTCTAGCGCGGGGGGCCAAAGTGTATACTGTACCGGAAGGGAATACGATGGTTCGTCTGGCCTGGTTGCGGTGCAGGCTTGCTAGACTTTTTGACGGGTTTTGGAGAGACCCAGGGAACGAATTGATCAAGGTCCGACGATGCAGCGCGTTTGGTGATCGAACGAGAGACTTTGGGGATTACTTGAACGGATTCTTGAGGAAGTGAGGGTTTACTCGGTCTGTGATACGGTCAGACCGCGCATTGTAGTCATGATCAGTATGGGCTCACTTGGGATAACCTCGTAGTTGAGCGACGCGAGGGTGGTACGCGATGGCACTCATTTTGATGGATGGCAGCCAGAATAACTCGTGGTGGTCGAGGAAAGAAGGACGGGGTATTCCAAGGAGTTCTCGAAGGACGACGGTTATATATGTTCAATGCTATTCAACAATGCTTTTGATGGGCCAACAAATTTTCTGTTGAATCTCATTGTTCACGCACCGTCGCGTTCTACTTTGAACTGGCGCCGAGATAAATGAACTTTGACTCAGACAATGAAAATATGTTCACGTGACGGTGCCACAGTGATTGTCACGTCGCATTGTCATTGTCACCATCACGCTGGCTGATGGTCTAGACCGTAGGGCAGTTTTGCTTGAGTTTTGCGTTTGTGCTGTCCGCCGCTTGTCCGCCGCCACCGCCTTTGATGACCACCTGTTTGTTAGAGCAGAATGCGACAACAATGGTGAGGAGGGGAGGTGAAGAAAAAGAAGTGGAAATTCCTTACCACATTGGACTTTTACCATGCCGTTCATGAGCGATGAGCAATGAGAAAGGAAAGTAGAGAGAGAAGAGGATAAAGGGTTTCAGAGCAGAGGCCAGGATGGAGCTTATGAGCAAGAGATTATAAGCAAGGACTGTGCAGAACCAGTTGGAACTTTGGTAGCGGTAAGCAGTACATTATACATACCTTGGTCCTTTGTACAGTTCAAAATCTTGCCAAAATCAACACTCAGAATCAACTTCAGGGTTCGCCCTTGAGCGCTTGAGCGAGCTTTATATTTAGTGCTTTATTTTGTGCTCGCTGAATGTAAAATATTCGGAATGTACATGTACAAAAAGTGATACAGTGTCGCTGGCTCGGGGAACCGGGAAAACATCGGGTCATGTTGAAGTGGTGTGACCATCGTGTGACACGATGATTTTCACGCAATCCCTCTTTTATCTCGACTCCCATGACACTCGCACACTTCCTCGCCGACGACCTGGAAGCTCACTGTATTGCTACTACGGATCTGGCTGCTACCGTGAGCCCAATGCATATCTCAAGAGCCTTTTACTGACGGGATGACTCACAAGGGTAACACGACAAAAGGATCTTGATATCCAGGGTCACCCTATTTCGAATGATGACCCTTATCATCATCAAGGTCAGTTCGCTTTCTTTTTCTCTGTGCGCTTTCAGAGGGGCCAGCGACCGAGCTCATCGGCGACCATATTGGTGCCCTGTCTGTCAAGGCGACTTGAATGGTGTTAGAGGGTTTCTGTCCAGTGTCATTCAGAGGCGAAAAAGGGCAACACACCTCCAAACTGCGATCCCATAACGCTCTCGGGCACTCGTTGCCCGCTCACCAATCTCGGGGAGATTTGGGTGGTTGGATTTCGTGATTGTCTGTTTTTCGTCTCTAGATGAGACGAAGAACCTTCCGCTTTGGGAAGGATGGGCCTTGGGAGGGTCCTAGGGGCTATCGTAGCCTTATCGCCCCTCTTGCGCTTGAGGCGTGTGGTGCATCGAGCCCCACGGCGATCGAGGGCACTCATAGCGAACACTGCGATTTCATGCGCCGTGGCTTCTGGAATATTCAGGACGGCTGGTGGGATCCATTCCGCCACCGTAATCGGAGTCGACTCCTCATCCTCCTCCAGTGGCGCATCTAGGTCCCTCTCCATCGCCGGGTCGGCCGCTGAGAAATTCGGTGTTGCTAGGAAGGGGTCGTTCTCGACCTCTGCCCTACCGCACTGAATTTCAGCTGGTGGAAAACCAACTTGCGATGGACTAGACTGAGGACCTGATGCATCACTCGTCGATGACTCCGAGGGTTCGACAGCCTGTAAGAAGGGGTTGGACTCGGAAAAAGGTTCAGGTGTGTCAAATGTGTTTGACGGAGAAAATGGATTTACCTGCCGGCTCTCCTCAACAATCTCATTGGTTGCGCCAACCTCTGGGGGCGGTGAACTCACACTTTTTTCTTCGAACAGTTCCACAGGATGTAGGGCATTATATAAGGACGAGGAGGTGGGGTAAAAGCTCGAGGGCACCGCGTTCCTGTAGCTATTCCATTCCGAAAAACTGGGGACAAAGTCTTCTGAGTTGACGGGGTATTCGAACGGGCTCATGATTTCAATTGCGAAAGAGGTGGATCAGGAGTCAGAGAACGACGGTGCTTAAAGTTCTCGGGTTTAAAACACAGCGGTGGAACAAGAGCCTACCACACAATCGCTACCCTGATTTTATGCAAGGGCGGACACTGGTTCCGTATTAGGATTTTTTGCATGTAACTGATGCTTGATCAACAAAAAAAAGGAATACGAAAGAAAAGAAAAATACCTGAGTGTAACGAGGGATGTGGATTGAAGGTGGGGGATATAGTGTGTTTACCTTCGACGGCCACAAGCACAAGTAGAACCATCATCCGCGAGACAATCAGGATACAGACGTCTGTCTGAGCCGTTCGAGTTTCAGCCGCTATGCGGAGAGGCATAGCATAGCGGGTGGCTACAACAGTACCGCGCTCGTTGAATCCGAGAAGTTCCAGAGTGCGTACGGCAGAGTCGACAATATGACATTCTTTTGACACTTGAACATCCATCACCAAGATAGAGGTGGGATAGGCATGATGCCACGGCGTCGGAAAGGTCGGGTTCTTTTGCGCCAGCGTGAGCGTTGAGAATATAGGCATCGAGATGATTTAACGACGGTTCAGGCACAGAGCGATAAAATTCTTGCGGAGAAATGGATGAACGTGTAAAGTTCATGATAATGTTGAGATCTGCAGATTAAGTTGAATACGTGTATCTATACATATGTATCTAGTCTTGTCTTCGATAAGGACGAGGAGTATCAGTGTTGCGTTGTCGATGAGATAAACATCCGTCTGGGCGATTCGCTGCGTCTCGCCGTATATGACAAGAGGCGTCCGGCGTCGGGAAGACACCATAGCACCGGGTTCGTGAAACCCAAGGGGCTGGATTTTCGGGCGATATGGGGGCGTCGAGGAGGTTGGGATCCAAGTCCTCCAACGAGGGTTCTTCCACGGAGGAAAAGAATTCATCTGGGCGACGTTCGGTAACCACTATATTGTACGAAGCGAGGTCGTTCTGCGTCCAATCCAGGTTCTTCCGCAGTCGAAAAGCGGTAGTCTGGATTTGGGATTTGTGTGTGGGCGACAACACCTCAGTCAATCCCTGGGTGTGAAATAGATTAGTTTGTGGAGAGAAAAAAGAGGTGCAGATATCCGTGGTGGAAAAAGCAAAACATGAATAGGATACGTACTCATCAGGCTGTGACGCAACCTCTCAACTTGATCACGCAAACCCTAGATACGATCCCGAGTCCATAATCCAATGGTAAAACGGCGTTCTTGAGCGCCTGTGCGTGGATGGACGAAGTGAAACGATACGGTCTTTGACGAATTGGGTATCACGGGAACACTTGAGGATAACGCCATCCATAGCGGGTATGTAGTTCATGGGTGCTCTGATATTGGGTTGATTCGAAAAAGATTGGTTGGGAGTGTGTTTTTATAACGAAACTTACAGTGTGGCTGACAGGATTAGTAGGCTGACCGAGGGCTGACAATGTGAATGGGAATGAACGGTGTCATCCGCCCTCAAAGCGACTATTTTACAGATTCAGTCCGCTAACTCGATCTTGTAACCCATCAGACAGGCTACTATGGCCCTGAGCGCTTGAGCGCTGAGCGTTTTTGAAAAAAATTGACGCGCTCCTGCCAGGTGAGGCGGGCCGCTGTTGATCCGACATTCAAGGTCCGACTGATGACCGACTCCCTCCGACGTCCCCAAATTTCAAACTTTCAACACCACCACAACATCCACGTCTGTGACCATCGTTTTCCTATAATCTACTCATCTTCTTCGTCGTATGGTATCTGCCTAGAGGATCCCAGCTGCATAATAATTACCAGAACGACTTGATCACGACACGAGGGCCCGTCGGACATAGGTGAGTGCGGTCACTGACATCGAAAAAATAAAAACCTAACGAGTTTACGCTTTGAACAGTTCGTGTTTACACGTCAACCCGCCTAGTAGTTCATTTTCAATGGCGACGATCATCGACCAGGGTTGACCTGGTGTTATCTAGGGCAGACTCCGATGCCCTCATCTCCGTGGTCTCTACGCCAGAGTCGTTCTGTTTTTTGGGAGGTCGTACCCTAATGCCGCGTAGAGCGACAATGAGGCGGGCCTGGACGTGAATGTCTCTCCCGACACGCGATCCAAAGGCAACATATGTGCGGGTCGCCAGGAGTTGATTACCCCGTCGAATCCCTGCGGCAACGTGCCAGGGAAGGTCGACTCTAAATCGTGGTAAATCGGAGAGTCGATATCCAGTTCTCCAGGATGGGTTAGAGAGGGCAGTCCGTTTACTCAAGGGATTATGTACGATTCTCCGTCACGCTAGGTATATCATGTAGCAAATATGATTTTTTTTGTGCGACATGGATATTTGATTATCAGAGAAAGAACAAAGGAAAATACATGTGTCTAACTAATAGCGAGCCTCGGTTTCGAATGTGGGAGATATGGTGTTGATAAATAAAGCCAGCACCCGGAAACCTACACAGTAACAGTTAACTTGAGAACACCGTGATCAGTAGTGATCAGGTGGACCGTGCTGCGCACATGGAAGATCGTGCACGCGTCATCGTGGCAATCTTCGGATTTTCCGTTATCTCGACGACAACAATCCATCTCCAAATCGTCGCTTACCTCCTTCCTCCTCCCTGTCCAACTCTCTAACTACTCGAGACGAGGGCGTTCAGGGAGTCGAATGATGCGGAACCCTTTGGTCGCATCGTCGTCTGCACTCTTCTCTGTTTCCTCCTCGTTGCTGTATGGGAACAAGGGGTCAGTCGGACTGTCTATTCCACTGAGATGGAGGTACGTACTTGGGGATCACAGGGCTCAAGGGTATTTTCGGGGGGTAGGGGTTGCCACTGCCAGCAGGCTGTTTGCTGTGCAGACCGTATGTCGAACACATCAGATATTGCCTTCAATATAGCGGCAGAAAAGAACACAACATACCTCACGCCTGTGAACTTGGCCGGCCCACTTTCTTGGCGGTCCCTCTTCCTCGAAACAGTCTGCGGACTGGATTGGGGACGGCCATTTCCCTGGCTTGATATATGGTTGTTCGTTTTTTTCGCCTCTTGTGGAAGCGAAAACGTTACGGCTGTTGGAGCGGTACTGGTAGTAGTCGATGGAATGATGGGCATGGCACCCGGGGCTGGTGGATCGATCGTAGGTGCGGATGCGACGGGGAGATTGTGTTGTGTCTGGGGGAGAGGCGGCGCGGGGGTCGTGACGACCGTCGTGCTCCTGTCTTGGAAGCCGTTTCCCAATGCCCCGTAGAGCGACGACGAGGTGGGTTGGATCGTGAATTGGGTCTCTGCGGAGACTCGATCGAAATGCAGTGTATGTGCGGGTACCTGCCAGGACTCGGAGTTGACCTCACCCTGGGGCGACTGAGAATGCTGTTGGAAGGGAGCACCATGACTGCTCCCAGAGGGCGGCTCCGGCTGAAACCGCTGCCCGATGAAGGGTGCGCCGTCCATGTTCAGGCCAACGGGATTGCAAGTTGCAGAGGGCTGCCTCGCGAAGCCCTGGCCTATGAATGGTGCGCCCGGGAGGATGTATTCAGATCGTCGTTGGAAGGGCAAGTCAACGTCCTCCCGAAGCTTCTGAGAAGGCGTAAAGTTAGGGACAGTAGCCTGGGGCATGGGCATGGGCCCAGGGACTATTGCGCTATATGCATAATCACTAAGTCTTCGGGCAGCAGCTGTTTGACCTGGAGGCGTATGTCACTGTGAGCCGACAACGCTTCAGCAGACCGAAGATTGGCACCAACTTACTCAGGTAAAAGTTCGGGTGGTCTTGAGGTAAGAAACTACGCATCGTGGATGTGCTGGAAGTGGGGATCAACAGGCCACCTTTGCGAGTTGAACTGACCTTATAGAGTGGCACACCGGCGAGGTCACCCACACACAACCAACCCTTCAAGACCCTTTCCTTCTGCAGGGCGCCTTGTATTTTTCGGCAACGGTAGAGGAGAAGAACAAATCTGTCAATCAATTTTGCGCTCAATTTTGCGCCACCAACGATTGAACATAGCGCAGGGTCCTAGCCCGCAGCCATCGCGGGTATGTGACATGCATATTGACTTCAAGTTCTGGCGTCAGTGGTTTGGCCCCGCCGCTCTACCGCCATGAGTGTTTGCAACAATGAAGTAGTCTTACAGGGTCCAATTATTTGCTAGATTTTTGTTCTCAAATTGATAATTGGATACAGTGTGGACGCAGTTCGCAAGTTGACTGGGCCACAGGCCCATGGACGTTGAGTAGGTTCTCCATGGTAGCTCCTGTATGTTGAAACACCAATAACTACACCCAAATATCGGTTGGAAGAATAAAACGCCTGATTCGAAGTTCGCACATCGGTGTTTAGATATCCAAAGTTGAACTATGCCTTCCCCACTCCGAGGTTAAAGAAGGTCATCTTACCGATTGTCTCGATTCGCTTTCGATGAATTTCGAGTTTTTCGAATCGTGTTCAGATTTAGACGCAGGCCGACCGGCGACGAAAGCAGGAAACATGTATATATTACACTAACAGAAAAGTACGGACTATATATGACAAAGTACGAGTGAATTCATGGATGCATGGAGAACGTATATTACAAGGTATTTATTCCAAGAATGATATCGCAGAAAACGACTGAGCAGTGAGCAGTCAAAAAAGAAAGTACTAACGAGAAGAAATCGAAAGAACCAAAAAACTGGAAAAGACGACAGAGAGCAACGGAACCAAAACTCAACAGGTTTGGGCATGCAAAACATGATTCATGGTTATCCATAATCTTTCCTCAATCAATGTTCGGTCTCTTCCCATGTCCTCCCCACCGTCTTGACAAGATCCGCCTCGGTGACCTGTTTCCCGCTCGAGAAATATCCAGCGGCGATCTTGGCGTCGATCTCCACCCTCGAATCGGGTGGTATGAGGTGATCTGATCACGCAACGAGGTCAGCATACATAAATCCCATAATCATCCTCGACTCATGTTCGAAAAAAAAAAAAAAGAACCCACCTGGGATATCATACCGCCTCAGGATCGGGATCCCACTCTTCACGATCGCATCGTATTTCATGTCGCTCATCGAGACCATATGGTCGACTTTCTTGATCCCAAGCCAATGGAGCACGTCTGGCATGAGCGCCTGGAAGCGCATGTCCTTCACACCGGCGATCATCTCGGTCGACTTGAAGTACTTGTCTGCAGAGTCGCCACCGCGTTTGCGGAGGTTGTAGACGAGGTATCTGCGTGGAGAAGTTGGTTGAAGTGGTCGTGAGTGAAGGGAGAGAGAACTCACTTTGTCACTTCACCGAGGGCCCTTCCCTCTTTTCTGAAGTACACAACGACACCGACGCCGCCCTTCTGCGCACCGCGAATGCACTCCTCGATAGCGTAGGTCAGGTATGGCTTGCATGTACAGATATCAGAGCCAAACACGTCCGATCCGTTGCCTGTTAAATGAGGGATACAAAATTAAAGCTACGACTGTAGAAGATTGAAATAAGGGAACGAACATTCATCATGGACGCGCAGGGTAAGCTCCTTGCTTTCGTCCGACATAAAGGCTGGATTACCGACTAAAAGGGAGATGTTAGTTGGAAACGCTAGTGGTTCTGGCGGACTTACAAATATAAACGGTCAGGTTACCGATGGGTGGTAAGAAGACCTTGATATCCGGGCGCGTAATCAGTTCAGGATACATCCCTCCCGTATCCTCGAACAAAGCTCTCCTCAGCAAAGTCTCCGATCTAAAGAAAAGATTTAGCACAAACAAGAATCGGGTTTGGATAAATGATGACTCACATCCCAAATCGCTCGGCCACACCGGGCAAATACCACACAGGCTCAACAGCAGCCTTGCTGACCGCAACCTCGACACCAGGAGGAGCCGTGCTCGGCTCTCCGTGCACATCAGTCAAAGGCCGGCTCCTGACCACGATCGAGCCATCGACAACCAAATCTCCCTTCCTCTCTGCGTCGTCCAACTCGCTCATCTTCAGGTGCGCCTTGGTCACTGCAATACTCGGTCGTATATCCAGTCCGAGTTCCTCTATTTCCTTCCTGAAGACGGTCGGAACGAGGTGTCCCCATGGGTCGAAGGACACGATCTTGGTCGGGTCCGACCAGCTCGCGTTGGGTGGGATGGACACCGGGGGTTCAGTCATACTGTAATCTGGCTTGTGTGTTGGGCTGAGAGCACCCATGGCGATGGAGAGGGCGCGGTAGATCGAGTACGAGCCGGAGTGGGCTCCGATGGCGTTCCTCTGCTTTATGGTGGATGGGAGCCTCGAGCAAATGACAGGTCCACGCTCCGAGGCGTTAGTAGCTCCCCAGCGCATGGGATGGGGATTGATGCCATGTTGATCGGGGTACGCTTTATGAATGATAAGACTTCTGAGAACAAGGACTCGAAAGGCGGAACATACTGGTCAGATTGACACGTCCAGGGTACAGCAGCTTCTCCCTCTCTTTATCTGTAAGATTCCCCGTCATTTGGCCTATGGCTGGTGGTGCGCTCGCGAGTGCAGCGCGAGATGCTCCGTTTGGGGTTGGAGATCCGCTAGTAACAGGTAGCACGTTCGCTGAAGATCCGCGAGTGGGCGTGCTCGGGGTCGAAAGAGCAGGAATTCCCTGGACAGGTTTCGGTTCGAGCGGTGAGCCAGCCTTGTTTTCTGATAAGGCATCTAACTGTAAACAATGAACCAACGAGAAGCAGAAGAACGTCAGCGAAGGCTCCAAGAAACTTGATGGACTGACTTTGGCCTGTAGAGTCTGCTGTGCCAATTGCATGGCTTCCAATTGCGCCAGGATTTGGGTGAGAATTGCTTCAGAGGCTGGCATGATGAGCACAAGTCGCTGTTGGACGATATATTGATCTTCAATGGTACGATATCTATCGTTAATCAGCCTGGGGCTATAGATCGTTTGAATCCATTCTTACCTCTCCGGTTCAGAGGTGATATCTGGCGCGAGATAAAACGAAAAGGAAGAGGCACAAGCAAAAAAACGAGGCGAACGTCGTGGTTCAAGTTCAAGAAGGAATTGCCCCTGAAAAACCTGAACGACATTCCAAATAAGCTCCGGCCCGGATGTATTACATAATGTCTCCTACGAGTTCCCCTATTCCAACTCTACAAGCTTTATGCCCGTCGCTACGCGTCGAAGAGGACTCGCTTCGCTCGCCCTTTCTTTACTTCGCTTTGGGCAACAGCTTGCCGGTGCTGCGCCCCTGGACCCCCTTTAGTCGGTGCTGGCGCACCTCCGTAGTTGAAAATTATT